>ML344508.1:0-45324 GCA_005239505.1 Nicotiana paniculata | reverse complement strand
CTCGGTTATGACTTTCATCTATACTCCGGGAGTGATGTTGTTCAAACAACTACCTAAATATGCACTCTCTCTCAAGTAGATACATAATAAATAGGCACATCTAATTGATGGCTATTCAATTAACTACAACAAGAACGTAGTTGAACAAATAGAGATTAATCAACCAATCAAAACTACGTTACTATCACAATAAGTTTATCCTCTAACGGGTTCCACAAGAAATTAGCTAAACATGTTCAAAAGAATCAAATCTAAAATAACTTGCATAATTAAACTACAAAGTAATGAAGAAAATCTGTACAAATCGATGTTTTCCTTCTCTTCTCTTCTCTTCTCTCCTCGAATCTCTCCAAAAAATCTCTTGTAGTTGTGTTTTAGGAGTCTATTTATATGTTTAGGGCGAACCCTAACCATGTAGGAGACTTCTATTTCAACCGGGAAACACTTAAACTCGTCAAAACTCGGATTTGGCCGAACTGGGAACCCCGGGCGTTTGGACCCAAAGGCCTGGCTAACGTCAGGCTAGGGCTGGAGTTTCAGCCCTAACGCCTGGCTAACGCTAGGGTAGGGCTGGCGTTTCAGCCTTAAGGCCTGGCTAACGCCAGGTAGGGTCAGGTTGTAAGGCTCTGTCGCCCGGCTATCGCCCGGGTGTCTCCTTTCGCGTATTTTTCGATGTATTTGCATCCCTTTAGCTCCGTTTCCATCTCCGATTCACCTACACATGAAATAAAATCCATTAAGCACATAACAAGTGTATTTTTATCATTAATGCACCTCAAATGTAAGGTATATCCCATGTTAAACTATGCAATTTATTCTCGCATCAGATCACTTTGTTCGTTGACTCCGCTTGACCATTTGCGCTCGGATGATAGGGTAAAGATGTGATCCTCTTTATTTTCAAATATTTAAGGAACTTTGTGATATTTGCGCTGATAAATTTCGGCCCATTGTTTCATGTTATCTCTTTTGGCATTCTGAACCTGCAGATTATGTTTTCCCACAAGAAATCCACCACTTCGTGTTCAATGATATTTTGATAAGGACCTTATTCCATCAACTTAGAAAAATAGTCAGTTAAAATAAAAAGAAATCTTACCTTACTTGGAGCCGATGACAGTTGTTCGACGATGTCCATCACGGCCACGGAGACAAGATTGAATATAGTGGTTCCGCCGGTTGATGTACTAGCGGCGCGTGGTGTTGGCACTTATCGCATTTTTGCACGAAATCTTTGGCGTCTTGTTCCATGTGGGGCCAATAATAGCATTCCCTTACCAAATAATAACACTATTGAATCTGCGCCCGAATGCTTTTCGCATATCCCTTTGTGGACCTCTCGCATAACATAATTTGATTTGGATGCTCCGAGGCCAGCGGGCCTTGGAAAGATTTTATGTACAATTGTCCTATTTTAAAGCTATATTGTGCTGCTTTGACACGTAATGTCTGAGATTCCTTAGAATCTTCGGGCAATTTCCCGTGCTCGAGATAATTGATGATCTCATTCCTCTAGTCCCAGACCAAATTAGTAGTATTTACCTCGTAATAGCTATCTGTATCCAGGACCGAGTGCATCATTTGTACTACCATCTCGGATTCTGATCCCTTCATTTCCATTGACGAGCCGAGGTTAGCTAGTGCATCCGCTTCTGCAATTTCTTCTCTCGGAATGTGAGTAATCGACCACTCCCAAAATCGAGCTAGCAGAGTCTGGACCTTCACCATGAATTGTTGCATGCACTCTTATTTGGTTTCAAAGATCCCATAGATATAATATACCACAAGTTGTGAGTCACACTTGATTTCAATGACCTCAAAATCTAGTCCCCGGGCCTGTTCGATTCCTGCAATCAAAGCCTCATGCTCTACTTCATTGTTAGTTAAAAAGACTGTTCTGATGGTTTGACTCAGGGTTTCTCTCGAAGGTGTGGTTAACACTATGAAAAATCCCAGACCCTTTTACGTTGAAGGCTATATCCGTGAATAAGGTCCAAATTCCCGATATCAATTCTGACACCATGTCTGCCTCTTTGGTTCCTAAAGGCAGCAATCCCGGACTGAAATCGGCCACAAAGTCAGCCAAGACTTGTGACTTAATCGTAGTCCTTGGTTTATACTCTATATCGAATTCACTCATTTCGACGGCCCATTTGGCTATTCTATCCAAGAGTTCGGGTTTGTGAAGGATTTTATGGTCACCACATCTATCGGATGACATTGGAAGTAGCGCCTCAGCTTCCGAGCGTTGACTATAAAAGCAAAGGCCATCCTTTCTAAGTGCGGGTAGCGAGTTTCTACTCCCATTAACATTTTACTAATGTAATAAATGGGAGATTTCGTACCTTCGTCCTCTCTAACCAAAACTGCACTTATCGCTACTTCCGAGACTGCGAGGTAGACCAATAATGCTTTACCTTCCTTTGGTTTTGAAAGTAATGGAGGGCTTGACAAGTACATTTTCAAATCTCTCAAGGCCTTCTAGCATTCTGGGATCCATTCAAAGTTGTTTTTCTTTTTTAGCAGTGCGAAGAAATGGTGGCATTTCTCCAATGACCGAGAAATGAATCTGCTCAAAGCGGCCAATCTCCCCGTGAGCCTTTGGACTTCTTTCACGCTTGACAACTTATCTGTAATGTCTTCGATGGCCTTGATCTTATCGGGGTTTACCTCGATCCCCCTTTGTGATACCAGAAATCCTAGGAACTTAACGGAGCTGAACCATAACACGCACTTCTTGGAGTTAAGCTTCATGTTATGCTTCCTTAAGATGTCAAAAGTTTCTTGCAGATGCTTGAGGTGATCACCTGCATTCAAAGACTTAACAAGCATATCGTCTATATAAACTTCCATAGTTTTCCCTATTTGTTTTTCAAACATCTTATTTAAGAGTTGCCGATAAGTGGCTCCGGCATTCTTTAACCCAAAGTGCATCACATTCTAGCAATATGTGCCGAAATTCTTTACAAACGAAGTTTTTTCCTGATCCTCCAAGTTCATCATAATTTAGTTGTACCCGGAATAAACATCGAGGAAACTCATTAACTCGTGCCCGACCGTAACATCAATCATTTGACTGATGTTTAGCAATGGTCCGAGTCTTTCGAGCACGCCTTAATAAAGTCTTTATAATCTCACACACGCAAAATTTATTGTTCTTCTTAGGAACTACTACTACATTAGCTAGCCAGCCTGGATACTTTACCTCTCGGATCGAATTGATATCGAGTAAGTGAGTTACCTCTTCTTTGACGAATTTTTTCCTGGCCTCTGCAATAGGGCTTTTGTGTTGTCTTATCGTAGGGATGTTGGGATCCAAACTTAGCTTGTGTACGACCACCTCTGTTGGGATACCTTCCATGTCCACATGCGACCAAGCAAAACAATCAGCATTAAATTTAAGAAATTAAATAAAGCCAGATCTGAGCTCGGGGTGCAGTCCTGTCCCCAAGTGGAATTTTCTTTAGAAAAACTCTTCAAACATTGCAACTTGCTCGAGATCGTCTGTTGTGGATTTTGTTGCATCCGTCTCTTTTGGTGCCTGGAAATACCATGGCACCTAATAAGATTTCAACGCCTCTACCCTATGGGTAACTTCATTCGATTCGAAAGCGGGCGCCAGTTCCTGTAGTTGCTATGCCGTGTGTTACTTCCCTTTGCTACTAGAGATAAAAATTGCGTTCATCTCCCTCGACGCCGATTGGTCGACCCTTATCTGTTTAATTCCTTCAAGCATTGGGAATTTCAGCAGTTGATGATATGTTGACGGTACAACTCTCATCTCGTGCAACCACAGTCTTACCAGAATAATATTATATCCCATGTCACCATCCACCACTTTAAAAAGAGTCATTTTCATCACCCCTTCAGCGTTCGTGGGCAATAAAACTCTCCTCGAGTTGTCACGCTCGCAAGGTTGAATCCGATGAGGAGTTATCTGGACGGAATGGTGCTTTCAGTGAGTTTATCTTGCTCCAATACTCTCAATTGTATGATATTGGCCAAACTTCCAAGAAACACGCTTAATTTTAAAGTCTAGCACATTTAAAGAAATTACCAATACGTCGTTGTGCAGTAGCAACAATTTGTCTGCATCTTCCTTCGTGAAAGTGATGTCGTCTTCAACAACTTCTCGGAGTCTCTTGCTATGGGTTATCGATAGTGGCGCAGCCATATGGTCACAAGGGTGGTCAACTGACCACCCTTCGAAAAATAATATTGTGTATATGGGTAGAATATTACGTTTTAGAAACATATAACATATATTGAACACCCTTTGTTGGAAATTTTTCCCACCTCTTTCAATTTTGAATACCCTTGGAAAAATTTCTAGCTTCGCAACTGGTTATCGATACTTTTGTATTTTTTGCTGTCGAGAAGGTGACCCTGTTGATTTCATTCCCCCCGAAGTTGATCATCTGGTGCAGAGGATCTTCTCCTGCTTTCGAGGGTTCTACATTATCCCAATTGCGACCATAGTTGTTCTTGTCCCTATCACTTAAGTGAGTTGACCATTATTCAACAGTGTCGCCACTTCTTCCCGAAGATGTTAGTAGTCCCCAGTATGGCCATTCATTTCGTGGTATTCACACCATAAGTTGGGATCCCTCTGGAAAGAATCGGATCCCATCGTCTTCGGAAGTCGTGCTTCTTTGATATTTCTCACGGCTGACACCAACTCTACCTCACTGACGTTGAAATTGTATTCTGACAGCCTGGGGTAGGAAGGATCCCGTGTACCTGACACTTCTTTGTCCTACAGTGATCTATTGTTCCGTTCGCTAATAGTCCTTCTTTCGGTGGCGAACCTGTCTGCTGACCTAGAGCCTCTATCGCGGTCTTCGGCCCGTTCGTAAGGCAAAAACTGGCCCCTCAAATACCGCATGTCCGTGCCGAAATCGTCCTTTGATATTTATCTATTCTTCTCCCGTCCTTTTGCCGACGACGGGAAGCCAACCTGATCATCTTCAATCCTTATCTTCGACTCGTACAGGTTTTGGACATTCACCCAAGTCGTCCTTGAAATTCAAACAAGCTTTCCTTCAGTTTCCGGGAAGCGTATGAACTTCTCAGATTCAGACCCTTGGTGAATGCTTCAGCCACCCATTCATCCAGAACAGTCGGGAGCAACATTCTCTCCTTTTGGAACAGGGTAACAAACTCTCGCAGTAACTCAAATTCTCCTTGTGCAATTCTAAATATGTCGGCCTTTCGGGCCTGCACTTTTCTGGCCCGACGTGAGCCTTAATAAAAGAATCCGTGAGCATCTCAAAGGAATATACAAAAATTCACACAAGACTACTTAACAACGTGAGAGTTTGTGATTTTAAGGGAGTACAGTGCAATCTTTCTCAAGAATATCATACAGATTTTTCCCTACTTCGATCTTGTCGTCACGTGTTTTGTCGCGATTATCGTATGTTAGAAGGATTGTTAAGAGAATCGAATCATGTATGTTAATGCTATTCGTTCTTTCCTTTTGGCATGATCTATACGATACAAACGAAACGAGCAAATACACATTTTTATAAATGACTCTATTCATAGAAATACTAGAGGTGCCTATGTTCTTGATTCCGCATATGTCCTATTATTCTATCATATGTTCATGGGTCTCAGAAAATACGTAAGTTGATAAAGTTTATTTTATGATATTAATCAAAGGCGTATTGATCTTATGACATTCCGAGAAATCTTATTAACGTTCTTCTTATGCATTTCATTCATTTATACATATACATTGACCCATGACCAGATGACGTTATATACACGTATATTATATGTATATGGGATATGGGAAAAAGTTACGGCGTTATATACGCACCACCACCTGATCACCTGGTATACGTTGATGATTTTCCCACAGTGGGCGAAATGATATGATGAGATGTCCTCGTAAGCTTGATGATGTTATGTATGTATATACCTATGCATGGTAGACATTTATACATATATGAATGACATTATAAATATGAAATGATTTACAGAGCTATTTAGACTTATATGTTGAATCTTTTACTCCATGTTTCTCTCGTGTCTATTATTTACTGATTTTTATTCCTTGCATACTCGGTACTTTATTTGTACTAACGTCCCTTTTGTATGGGGATGCTGCATTTCATGCTCCTAGGTCCCGATAGATAGGTTTAGAGTCCTACAGGTAGGCTATCAGCTCAGCAGAAGGTGTTGGTGCGCTCAATTTGCTCCGAAGTTGCTTATTTGGTCAGTAGGATTTGGACATGTATTGATTGGTATGGTGGGGCCCTATCCCAACCTTTATGGTATTTATGTACTTTTAGAGGCTTGTAGATAGATGACATGTATACGGATACTTGTATGGCCTTGTCGGCCTATGTTTTGAGTATATTAAAGATCATGTCGGCCTTATAGGCCCGTGCGTCATATGTATAAGTCGATATATCAAGTTGGGTCATCATATATTGAGTATTTCCTCATACTTTATTCTAGTTATCTCATGACAACATTTCTGGTTCATTTACCTTTGATAGTATGATCTGAAAGATACGTTACGTTGGTACTCGGTTGAGTAAGGTACCGGGTTCCTGTCGCGACACATCGATTTGGGTCGTGACACTACGGAATGCTCGGATAACAACGAATACCACATCAAGGCTCCCCTCATAAGAGTCTCTCCAAATTTATTTAGCAAAACAGATTCAATCTCGTGATGAGCTAAATCATCCCCTTCATCGTCGTTGTATAGGTGGTAATATGCTCATGAGGGTTTGAAGTTTCGTCATACTTTGGCATATTAGGTATTTAAACAGCTTCGGAATTAATTCTGGTGCCACACTTGGATTGTATGGCAACTGGGTATACTTCTTTAAGTCTGTATCTTCCAGCACAGGTGGTGCGCATGGGATTTGTTCCATGCGGGCGTTCACTTCCCTCATAACTCGTAAGAGCTCATTCTTGAAGGGATCGTTTTCATTATTGGGGTCGGATCCGCTCCCCCCAGCCCCATCGGAGCCAACTTCGCCCCTCGAGGTGTTTTTGTTGACCCTTTGCATTGTTTGATATGCGGGAGCGCCAGGAGGAATCAGACCTCATCTATTCGTGTTATTTGAAACCCCCGACAACTCCTACTTCAACTCTGTCATAACCTTATCATGTCGTGTGAGGTGGCCTAGAATGATCGTTTGTTGTTCTTTTAAGACCATTACCACATCAACAACATGCTCCTCTTCAGCATCATGGGAGTTGCCTCCCAAACATGTCGTGGGTACCTCCTGTCATGGACCAATGTGACATCGTTTCCCTCATTGTGGGTGTCATTGACTGAATCCTCGAGATGATGTTGGTTTCCTTGAACCTCAGGATTGTGTGTGTTGTTAACACCATTATCTGTCATTTCTTATAATTTTTTTCTAAGATAAATAGCCAAAACACGTTAGTAAAAAAGGAACGGATCAACTTAATTACACGGCCGTCTAGGCTCCACGGTGGGCGCCAAACTATTTACCCATAAAATGGTACATTTAAATTTATATGGAAGTCTACAACATCACCCCAAAACCCGAAAACTCACGGGAAACACAGGCTAACAGAATGTACTACACTGCTCTAATTCCAGAATGTCTAAACAACTGAAAATAAGGAAAAGCTTTCCACTGAAGCTGGAATAAGATAGAGACTCCTGGTCTGCGGACGCGGCAGAGTTGCCTCGAAGTCTCTGTTGTATCTCTCAACCTCGGGGATAGTGCGACTGGGAGGAGGTACCTGGATCTGCACATGAAAAACATGCGCAGGAAAGGGCATGAGTACACCACGACGGTACTCAGTAAGTGCCAAGCCTAACCTCGGTCCGGTAGTGACGAGGAAGGTCATGGCCCTACTGAGGTTAAACAATATAATAGGAATTTACAGTATGAAAGACAAACAAAAGTAATGAATACAGCCGTGAAATAAGACAGGCCAAACAAGGAAATGACAAACACAAGGACGGAGTAAACACGAAATAAGAACAACTCGATAACAAAGGTAACAATGAGGATCTCCCAAGATAACGTCCTGTAGTACTTTTCTCAACTGTCTAGTGGATCTCCCGGGATACCGTCCCGTAGTCCATCATATGTATATCCGAAGGATCTCCCGGGATACCGTCCCGTAGTCCAGCTATATATGTGCAGGGGGATCTCACGGGATACAGTCCCGTAGTCCAAAGTAAATATGCAGGGGGATCTCACGGGATACCGTCCCGTAGTCCAAAGTAAATATGTAGGGGGATCTCACGAGTTACCGTCCCGTAGTCCAAAGTAAATATGTATGGGGATCTCACGGGATATTGTCCCGTAGTCCAAAGTAAATATGCAGGGGGATCTCACGGGATCCGTCCCGTAGTCCAAAGTAAATATGCACGGGGATCTCACGGGATACCGTCCCGTAGTCCAAAGTAAATATGTAGGGTGTGATCTCACGGGATACCATCCCGTAGTCCAAAGTAAATATGCATGGGGATCTCACGGGATACCGTCCCGCAGTCCAATGTAAATATGCAGCCACAACAAGAAGACATTCAGAAATAGAGTGCAAAAATACAACGCAACAAGTAGTCCTAGCCTAACATGCTTCACGTAGTACAATTTAAGCAACTTAAGCAAATAGGCAATTCAAGTTAACTAGGCATACTTTTCTAAACTAACATAGGCTATAATTGCAAGTAGAATAAAGCAGGTAAGAAAGAAACTCAGTCTAAATATATAAAGTAAAATCAGATTTTCAACAATTAGCACAAGTACGCGCTCGTCACCTCACGTACAAGGCATTCAATTACCAAATATCACATCCTAAGGGGAAAAGTCCCCCACACAAGGTTAGACAAGCCACTTACCTCGAACCGTCTCAAAATCAACTTGAAACCACACGTTTGCCACGAGTATCCGACTCCAAATGGACCAAATCTATACAAATCAATTACATATCGTAAATAACATCTCATGCAACTGATTATACTGTTTAATTCAAGCTAAGGTGCGAAATTATATAAAATGACCAAAACCCCCCTCGGGCCCATGTCTCGGAATCGGGTAAACGTTATATTTTCCGGACGCCCATTCACTCACGAACTCATTTAACCAGAAACAATCAACATCCGATGCCAAAAACCCCACAATTTTTCAGAATTTCGGATTGGGAAAATCTCATCCCTTTCCTATGGTTTTCCCCCCATTTTTGATAATTAGACTAAAGAAAACAACGGAAATTAATGGCCTAACAATGAATTAGGATTAGGAAATTTACCTATGATCCTTCTCTTCAAAACCCACAGAAAATCGCCAATATTTGAGCCCTCACACGATTTTTTGAATTATGAACCAAACTCTCAAATTTTTGGAATAAACCACACAGGGAAATCGCACCTGCATACTCGATCACCACACCTGCGGTACCGCACCTGTGGAAAAAGCATCGCAGGTGCGAAAGTCACTTAAAATGCACTGGGGCCGCACCTGCGGTCGTTTGGTCGCGCCTGCGGTCCCGCGCCTGCGGAACCCAGGTCGCACCTGCGACCACTAGTCAAATCTCCCCTCTATCGCACCTGAAATCAACCCCACGCGCCTACAAGTCCGCACCTGCGGAAAAACCTTCGCAGGTGCGTAGACACCTGAAGAGGCCTGGTTCAGCATCAGCAAAATTCCAAATTTCACCCGTTAAGCATCCGAAACAACCCCGAGGCTCCCGGGACCTCAACCAAAAACACCAACCAACCTTAAAAACTTATTTGAACTAGGTCGAGTCTTAAAAACATCTCTCATAACATCAAATACATCGATTATCCAAATATTCAAGCCTAGGAACTTGGGAAAATTCTAGAATTCACATCCGACGCCGAAACACGTCTAAACTTGTCTGAATGACCTCAAATTTTGCACACATGTCCCAAATGACATGACGGAACTACTGAAACTTCTGGAATTCCATTCTGACCCTTGGATAAAAAATTCACTATCGGACCGTAAACTCCAAAAATTCGAACTTTGGCATTTCAAGCCTAAATGAGCTACGGACTTCCAAAATACATTCCGAACACGCTCCCAACCACGAAGTCACCGAACGGAGCTAACAGAACCATTGGATTTCCATTCCGAGGTCGTCTTCACACTGGTCCGACTACGGGCAACTTTCCAACACTTAAGCTCTCATTTAGGGACTAAATGTCCCAAAACTCTCCGAACTCAAAACCGAACGTCCCGGCAATTCAATTTAGCAGAAATAGACTTGGGGAAAATAGTTAACAGGGGATCGGGGCGTTAACTCTTAATACGACCGGCCGGGTCATCACAGAACACCATGTTGCAGGTTAATAATAATCGCACATGTAACCATCTCATAAATACATCATATATGGTATACATGGCAGGTGAATGTACATATTCACCTTTGATAAATTCCAGAATTCAATCCCAATTTTAGTTGGTATAATAATCGCTAGAACAAGCAACACAAGAGAATTCATTAACAATCATCTTCACCACATACACATGTGAATTCTCATTGATTTTTTACATCATACTTAAATCAAGATTGCTCAGTAGGCCATGTTTGATAAAGATTTTTGTAACAGTAAACTTCAGGTTTACATCATGACATGTGCAAATGTTAATTAAACTCCCAGTTTACTATGACATGAGTTTTTATATCATTAAACATCCATTTTACCGTGTCACATAATTTTGCCATATTTGTTAATTTGTGTAATACAAATTAGGCAATAAATCGGGTAGCATTTATATATACATATTACCCTACTACATTTGTATTAATATAAAGATATTAAATTTTCGTTATTTATAGTCTCAATATAACCAACCTGTAACGACCCGACCGATCATTTTGCTTTAAAGAACCATGTTTCCCTCACTTCATGTACATGTTTTTACTGTTTTATGTTGCGGGGCTGGTTAGTTCGGGGTTTGGAAATATTCAGGTTGAAATCGGACCACTTGGTTCCTTAAGGTTGGCTTAAAAGGTCAAGTTTGACTTTGGTCAACATTTTGAGTAAACGACCTCGGAATCGGAATTTTACTGTTCCAATAGGTTCGTATGATGATATCAAACTGGGCCGTATGTTTGTATTGGGTTTTGGATGACCTGGGAGCGTTTCGGCGCCTAATATCGAAAGTTGGTTCTTGAAGTTCTTTAAATTTGGTTTGGAACGGGTTTTGATGATATCGATATCCAAATGGAAATTCGAGATCGGAATAGTTCAGTAATATTGTTTAAGACTTGCACGCAAAATTTGGTGTCATTCCGAATAGTGTAAGTACGTTTTGGAGCATTGGAAGTAAATTGAAGAACTTGAAGTTCTTAAGTTTGAATCAATTGGTTTTGGGGTGTGATTCTTAGTTTTAGTGTTGTTTCGGGCGTTCCGAGAGTTCGGGCATTCCGAGATTTCGAGCCAGTCCGTTTTATGATTCCAGACTTGTGGGTATGTTTGGACGGGCTCCGGGGGCCCCGAGTGTCGATTAGACGAGGCTCAGACCATTTTGGGAGCTGAAGCAACAACTTAAGCTCCCTAGATCTGTCAAAACCGCACCTGCGGTTGGCCAGCCGCAGGTGCGAGCTTGTAGGTGCGGGCCAAGTCTCACAGATGCATCCAAGGGAGGGCAACCCAAATTCTGCAGGTGCGGCCCTTCCTCCGCAGAAGCGATCCCAGCCAATCCAGTGATTTCCGCAGAAGCAGACCCTTGTCCGCAGATGCGAGGGCGCAGGTACGACCCTATGACCGCAGGTGCGAAAATCATTGGAGGCAGTGAGCCTTATTTATTACGGGTTAGGACCGTTTTTATCACATCTTCTTCCACTCTTGGGCGATTTGAGAGCTTTTAAGGAGGGGATTTCGACCTAGCTTTGTGAGATAAGTAGTTTCTACTAAATATGAGTTTAAAACTTAGATTATGGGTAGATTCCAACATGAAAATTGGTAGAAATTATGGGTTTAGATGAAAAACCTAAGGTTTGACAAAAATGAGATTTTACCACGAAATTGACCATGAAACTTAGTGAAAATTGTATATTTATGTTCCTTAGGTTGTGGGTAACAAATTCATTAGAAAATTTTCGGAATCCGAGCACGTGGGCCCGAGAGTGAATTTTAGGAATCTTACAATTTGAGTTGGAGAATCATTTTAATAATAGAAATATGAACTTTTGACCATAGATTAATTAATTTATGTAATGTTTGGTTAGTTCCAAGTCGTTTGGCATCAATTTCGGAGGTTTGAGCGCGATCTTGAATTGGAAGTAGGCTTTGAGACGAGGTAAGTCTCTTTTGTAACCTTGTAAGAAAGAAATTTCCCCATAGGCGAACTTAATTAATATGTGTTGTTGTTTGTGGGGGGCTACGTACGCACGAAGTGACGAGAGCCCGTATGTAGCTACTATTCTTGTTATGTCCGGGTAGTCTTAGGCTTACACCATGCCTTGTTGATATTATTATTGCTTTATGTGTATTGTTTTCCTTGATAAGGGCGGAATGGAGTGTGCTTACTAAATGTTTCAAAAGAAATTGGAATTGACGAAAATATCAGTGCCTCAAAGGTTTTCATTTGAACTTCATATTTTGAAAAGAATGAGAGAGTACTATAATAACTTAAGAAAACTATTTGTAACCGTATCGCATGTATGATTCGCGAGCGGGGTAATTTCTTAAATTTATGTTTGACCGTGTCACATGTATGATTCGCGAGCGGGGAAATAGATGCATCTATGATTCGCGTCATTCGACCCTCGACAGTGCACAATTTATATTTATGTTGGATCCGGCCGAACGTCCTCGGTGGTATTGTGTGTAATAATAGAATTGGAAGTTTCTTTCATAATTAGTATGAATTCATTGTTTATGATTTCAAATGTTTTTAAGGAAGCAAGTGACTTAAGTTCTTAAATTTGGTGATTCTTGTCCAGTTATTTCTTGTTTTAAGCCTTATTGTTATACATCATGCTTAACTAGAATCTCATATTATCATGTTATTTGCCCTAGTAAGTGTCGAAGTCGACCCCTCGTCACTACTTCTTCGAGGTTAGATTGGATACTTACTGGGTACATATTATTTATGTACTCATGCTACTCTTTTGTACTTAACTGTACAGGGTCTGAGGCAGGTGCATGTGGTTACCAGTCCGGTGCACATAGTTGATCCCCATTCCGAGGCTTCACGGTGAGCTGCCCTCCGAGCCATTCTGCAGCAACTAGAGTCTCTCCTATGTTTTATTTTTCTGTCTATTTCTTTTCGGAAAGTATACTAGTATTCTTTTGTATATTCTACTAGATGGCCCACATACTTATGATACCAGGTCTTGATACACACACACTAGTATACTTATGATATTTTTGGATTGTATCTACATGATTACGATTTGCACTCATTGTTTCCGTTTAATCTTGATACATTGGTAAATTTTTAAATATTTTCAGCTAATATAGAATTTTATTCACTTAGTAAATTACTCAAACGGGAGATTTTTAGTTTAATCAGTATTGGCTTGCCTAACACTGGTGTTGAGCGCCATCACGGCCTAATCCAAAAATTAGGTCGTGACACAATCGCTTATGCGAATACTTTAGAAACTCAATAAGTTTATTTGAGACTTACTACGACACAAAACAATATAATTGGCTTTTCCATAGCTCTAAATTAATTTTGTACTACCACTTATTCATCAATATCTATATGGTGAATAAACTTTTAAGGAGAAAGTTATACCATTATGGTCATAGCCAAAATCATTATAGGCAATATATGTTGCGTCCATTACTTTTACCTTGTAATAGTCACATTGCCTTAATATTTTGGCATAATCACAATATATACGTGACCAATGACCATTCATGTCATAATAATGAAACTATTTTCTTAGTTCATCTCAAACCTCTTTCTAGAGATTAGTGTGGTCTATCCACTACCACTAGCATGTTCATATTCTTCCAAGAATGAATATGTATTTATAAATCAGATGTTGTCACATTCACATCATGAATGAACCTTGATCATTTATACGTGCTTTACAAAATCTAATGTCAAATCGATAACAAATATTACTTTCACAGAGTGAAAGATTATTTTGAGAATCCTTATTTCGTTACCACAATGATGACGATTATAATTTCGTCTATTGCTACGTCCACATCCATTGATACCTTCACGGTAATAATTTTGTCTTCTTTCAAACTTATCACATATTGCTATCATATTCTCTTAAGGGAATGAGAATGAAGCAAATACAATGGGACGAGTTTTCGCTTCTTTTGCTCACTATCATGAATTTGATCATGGTAAAACATAGAAATTTTACCACTTCGGGTGGTTATAATTTTTCACAAACTCTATTAGAGTTATAAACATAATTTATATTTTTACTTGTATTTAAAATCAAATTAATTTCAATAATTTAAAAGAGAAAAATAAGGTAAGATACTTACCTAAAGCCAAAATGTATTCATGAAGGAAGTTCATATAACAATTGACAATCATTATGCTCAATATTAAGTATAAGTTGTGCACCATGCACGTATACCAGAGCCTCTACTCAATTGGTTGGAGTCTCGTGCTGATAACGTGTTATAAAATAATAAAAGAAGAAAGAAGAGTATTGTAGAAAAAAGTAGAGAGATAATTCTTATTGATTTAGGATGAATTACATGACTTGACTACCAAATAACAAACCTTAAAAATCTCTCTAAACATACACATAACCATAAATAAAATACTATTTATAACAGTTTCATATTTTGTACCGCATTAGCTCATTATATTGAAAACCTTCTAGAAATACAATCTGAATTAAAAGTAGAATACCTTCAATATTGTCCTTTTAGATGCCATTGATTTGTCATGGTGTGAATTCTTTTTCCATTCTTATGTCCAAACAAGACTAACTTTTAAATAATCACAATTTTAACTTCAAATGTTTTTTTTTTTTTTTAACTCAACCAAATATTATCCAAACGCGTAGGTTATTAAATTTGGAAGTTCAAATTTCTTATCCCATTGACAAAAAAGAAAGAGTCATACTATAATTTCAGCACACAGCACACAGCACACAGCACACAGCACACAGCACACAGCAGGGCGCAGGCCCCTTTAGCATTCAAAAGTCTGTGTATTCAAACTCACAGTAGGACCCAAGAAAAAGGAAATTACACAGAAGCAGGACCGAAACGCCACGTAGTAAAACCCATGGGTTTCCAGAATACCCAAATTCGGCTGTCTTCTCTTTCCCCATATAAAGGCGCCATTTGCATACGCAATTCCCCCCATTTAAAAACCCCTAAACCCTCACTCACGCACATCGCATTTTGCATTTCAACTTCTCTCTTCTCTATCTGTGTGTGTCATATGCGAAAATGATGTCTCGTGTATACGCAACGGACACTCAGTCGAAATCCTCCGATATCGCCGCCACAGTACTCGCCGCCTCGTCTCCCCTTCAGATCCTCGCCGCGTGCGACGCCGTTGAGTCGTTCTTACACAAGCATACACCTGACCAGTCCCGATGGTTCTTCTCCATCACTTTCCCAACCCTAATTTGTAAACTCTTCGGCTTCGACGACTCGGCTTCTGCTCCAGCTGCCGTCAAGTCTCTCTCTCCTTCCGGCTGGATCGATATTGCCGCTTTATCCAACGATTCTCAGCTCGCAGGTTTGCTTCTCAAGCTCCACGCCTTTCCATTTCTGAGCTAATTATTTTGTCTTTTCTTCCATTTTCTCGGTTTAGTCGTTCCGAAAAGGAACAATTTCTTATAATTGTCTCTATTTTATCATCACAATGTTATGCTTTGCAAGTTAAATATTCAGCTACAACTAGTTTTCTTTTATAATGTTTTTATAATTGTTCTGTTTTTTATCATTAGAATGTTACGGTTTGCAGGTCGAATTTTCAGCTAATTATTTCGTCTTCACTTCCATTTTCTTGCTAGTGTGGAAAATATACTCGTTTCAAATGCTATTTTGTGAACATCATCAGCTTCCATAAATTTCTCGCAATTTCTGTGCTTTTTGGACTTTCTTTTTCTTAATATTGTTATCATTACAATGTTGTGTTTTACAGGCAGAATTTCAGCTATTTAATTTGTTCTCTCTGCCATTTTCTCGGTCACTAACTAAATTTCTCATTTTGTGAAGTGAATCCTCTTCATATTCTAGAATTTTCTAACAATTTCCTTTCGAGCTTCAGAATTTTAGGTTTTATAACAGTAGTTACGGGTTGTAGGTAGAATTTTCATCTAATTAATTTCTTTTCTCTTGTCATTTGGTGATTACCTAAATTACTCATCATGAAAATTAATTTGTAAACCTCCTGAATTCTGGAGTTCTCTTACAATTTCTTTATGCTTTATAATGTTCTTAATCGTTTTATTTTTATCATCCCAAATGTTCTGGTTTAATGGTAGAGTCTTCAGCTAACTATTTTTGATTGATCTGCCATTTTTGGCTGGCTATAGTAAATTACACATTTCCGAAGTGAATTTATAATCCTCCTCTGATTCCAGAAGCTTCTTACTGTTTCTTTATGTTTTGCAATGTTTTTAATTATTTTTTAGTTTTTTGGTAACAGATGTTGTTGGTTACAGGTAGAATTTTCAGCTTATTGTCGCCCAATGGCGTGTTGCTATCTTCTATTGCGGCTGCAGATGGATCGTCTCTAGTTAAATATGTATATCCTGTTGAAAGGTTACCCGAATGGGTTCGTTATATGCTTCAAAATGATAGAGATTCACGGGTTTTGTCTGACTTATGCCCCTTGTTCAAAAATAGGTTGAAGGAGGACTCAATTAAGGGTTCTTCATTTCAGGTTCAGTTGAATGTGTTTGAATATTACATGTTCTGGTTTACCTATTACCCTGTTTGTCGAGGTAATAGTGAGGGTCCTCAAACTGTAAGAGTTAAGAGAAGCAGAAGGTTTAGAATGGAGAACTGGGCTTATTCAATTCCAGGTTTGTCAAGCACCAAATGTGGGACGGAGCAGAAGAACGAGGGTAATTTGTATATGCGCCTTTTGTATGCATATCTCCATGCATATGTGCCTGTAGGTGATGTGAAGACACATCAGCCATATAGGAGCTCACTGCTTCATTACTCTTTTGCTTATGACACTCCAGTTGTTGAAAAAGCAGAGTTCTTGGTTAATACACTAATACAATTTTGGTTAGTTGATAATGATTTCTCACCGTTGCCTGTGAATTTGTGCAAATCGTTTGGTGTCTCATTCCCTTTTCGGTCAGTACTGGGTGAGACTCCTCCTACTTCAGGATTAGGTGAAGTAGTAAATGTGTTTGTTAAGTATCTTAATCTGAGTTCAGTTGCACCAACTGATGGAACTGACCAGTTTGACTATACTGAAAGTCCTAGGTGGAAAGTCGGGGGGACATTTAACGTTGTTCAGTCTAGAAATATTGTTACCATTGTGGATTCTGGTAACTCTTGGAACTCGTGGATTCAGAGGCCATTATACAGATTTATATTGAGGACATTCCTGTATTGTCCAGTGGAAAGTTCTATTAAAAATGCATCACAGGTGTTCACCTTGTGGGTTAGTTACCTGGAGCCCTGGACCATTTGTCCGGAAGAATTTGCAGAACTTGATGCAAATTTGGGGAAGTCTAATGCAAGTTCACTGAAGGAGGTTACCCAGTCAACTCCACATGCCTATACCTCTTCTTGGCAAGCTTTTGTATTAGCTAACTACTTATACTACAGCTCTTTGGTCATGCATTTTATTGGTTTCGCCCACAAGTTTCTTCATACGGATCCAGAAGTGATAGTCAACATGATTTCAAAGGTCTGTTCCATTTTCACATCTTTCCTTTGGTGGTTACCGTTGCACGAAAGCTTCCAGTGCATGTTATTTCGGTGTTTGTTGCTATAATGAGTGACTGAATGCATGACATGTGCACGGTCTTAGTTTTGCATGTTTGCTCATCAATTTCTCTGATAGGGCTTCTTTTACTTTCAACTAGCTAAATGAAAACTGCTCCAGATAACATGAGTCTGGTGGTTTCAGTTTCAACAGAAACTGTCGATTTGTTATTTTGGAAATTACCGGAGATACCAATTTAACCTTTTTTGGGGGGTTAATTTGAAGTGATTTTGGCCCAACTCCTTGATCCTAGAGGGTCTGGGATCCACAACTGCATATCCAGCTCCATATTTTAAACCTGAAATATAAACATTCCCTGCACTAAGATAGATAATTAATTGAAGAACAAATGAAACATACAGATCGGCCTAGATGCCTGCCATATGTGATGAAACAAATGCTATGCAATGAGTCATTTGAAGAGTTTGGCGTAACAAATCGCACGATGTTAGATGACAGAGGAAAGTTGTCTTAGTTTCCTTGCTAGAACAATAAATGATGATACACTTGGACGTTGGTGAACTGTAAGATCTAATGACATAGGAGCCTTGAGTTATGGGATCTTGACTTTGCTAATGTTATGAAAAAATTGTCAACAGACTAGAATTCGTCAGGAGCTGGTGATCAAATTATTTTTGAGCCAAGTCCTGTAATCATATGCTTCTCAGAGCATGTGTTGTTGCTTTCCAGTGGTCTTTTAAACTCTGTGTTAGTTGCTTGTCTTTATCCTGATTGACTATCAGATTAGTTAGGTACTCCACATGCTTCTATTTTACTCTCGTTCTTCTCATCCCTTCTTAAACTATGCTTTTTTATGCAGGTGATAAGAATATTAACCTCATCCACAGAACTAATGGACCTCATAAAAAATGTGGACACTGTATTTCATTCGAAACCAACTGGATCATCTAAATCAGTGCTTAATGCTTTGCACAGACATGTTCCTGCTATTCGTGAGCAATTACAGGTACTGTAATTTCTCTTCTTACCAGTTGCTTAATTCATTGATAGCAGCTGGCGCACTTTATGTTGATCTTTTCTATTAGAGTTATTACCCGAAATGTACTCTCATTTGACCGGTAGAAGCATCTTGTCAGCAAGTATCACAAGTAATTGGAGAAATGATGATCCCTGCATTATCTTATCTCCATTGTTCCCTGAGCGAGGGGTCTATCGGAAACAACCTCTCCACCTTTATAAGGTAGGGGTAAGGTCTGCATACACACTACCCTCCCCAGACCCCAGACCCGTTTGTGGGATTACATTGGGTTTGTTATTGTTGATGATGATGATGATCCCTGCATTGTAATAGTTAGATGGTGTGTAGTTCCCTTAAAGTAATGAGTGGAAAATAGGAAAAAGATATGCATTGCTTTATATTATTTCATTTATATTTTCCGATCTTCACTTGCAAAATTCCAACCTACCTATCTGGGCCATTTGGAGAAAGGAGTTGGCACTGATTTTTGTAGGGCCGGACCTGAATCTTGGTTTCTTTTCATGAAGAAAGTGGTTTATGTGTTCTGCGTTTACCATTATGGAAACCTATTATCGTCTTCCTAAAATAGGTCATGCACTGGGAATTCTATGAGAAACTGTCTCTGATTGCAAGTGTTCTAGGACAAAGACTAAGGGTTTGTAATATAAATGTGCAAGTTTGTCTAGTGAGATTCTTCATGCCCAAGCCCCAAGGCCCATCAGATTTTCCATAAAGTATTGTCTTTCTTGTGTGACCTTTCTAGCAAGGCTAAATTCTAAGCTTATCCATGTGAGCTCCAATATCACTTACAATTCTTATGTTCTCCTGTTGTGTCAGGACTGGGAGGACGGCCTATCTGAGACTGATGCTGATGGTTCTTTTTTGCATGAGAACTGGAACAAAGATTTACGACTCTTCAGTGATGGTGAAGATGGGGGACAAAAGTTGCTTCAGGTGATCAATATTTAGCACTCTAGATATCCGTTCCGTGTAGGTTGTGCTTGTGTATATATGTTACTAACTCAGTCCAACCTGTTTGTCAGCTCTTTGTATTGCGAGCAGAATCTGAACTGCAATCAATTGGTGGGGAAAATCTTACACAAAACCTCCAGTGTTTGGACAGACTAAAATCTGAGCTTGGTCAGTTATTTGGTGGCCCTATCTTGAAACCCCTGAATACGCCAGAAATTGTACAGTGTGAGCACTCGCGGGATGAAATCTTTACACCCAGAAGTTTTGGCAACAGAACAATGGCCGATATTAAATACAAGGGTGATTGGATGAAGCGGCCCATCTCAGATGATGAAATCGCGTGGCTGGCAAAGGTGCTTGTAAAGCTATCAGGCTGGTTGAACGAGAGTCTTGGGTTGAGCCAGGTCGATAGCAGCCAAGATGCTCCTTCTTGGTCATATGTTGACTTGTCCAATGATGCAAGGAGTGTATGTGGACCGACGGAGACGATTAAAGTTGTGTTGTGCTCTTTCATTTCCTGGCTTCTTGTGTTACGCTTGTCTGGGGTGAGGTTCATGAGAAAGCATGGCTTCAGGGTGAATCTCAGGGTCTTCGCATCAAAGAAGGTAGTAGTTATGTTGCTTATCGTTGGTGCTTTCAGTCTACTCAAGAGAGCGTTTGCAGGGTCGGGCAATGTGTACATGGTAAGTTAAGCAGCACTATAGTAAGAAGATTACGAAGATAGGTATAGGAGTGAACGAAAAAAGAATACAAATAGTCAGAACAAAAAGAGAGGAAATTAAAAATCTGCTGTCTTCCAAAGTTTTGTTTTGTTTGTAAATGAGCTTATCTTGTGCAGCATGGAGAATTGATATAACCTTCTTTGTGCAAGCCTTGAGTCCTTCGACTCAGTTATATAGTTCTTGCACCCAGCTGAAGCTATAAGCTTTGATGTGCCTTATCGAGTCCTGTTCACCCAGTCATCAGAGAAGTCTTTGCGTCGGAATTACAAAAGCCTTTGCGTTTTTTGATGCGATTATTACTGCTCTTTTTGTTTTCGTTTTTTCTTCAGATCGTTTTGTTAGATTCTTAAGGAGCTTGAAACTCATCAGAGAAGTTCATTTAGGGGTCGTTTGGTACGCTGGATAAGGTGTGAGATTAAATTTATATCATGTTTAGTTGGCGGTATAAATTTCTTCGAGATAAATTTATACCGCCAGTCAATTAATCCCAATTAGTAGAGGATATCCCGTCTTATCCTATTATACCTGAGATTATATTTTCCCACCTGAAGGTGGGATAAATTAATCCATTAATTATAATCCTAAGGGGTCGTTTGGTAGGGTGTATAAGAATAGTGCAGAATAAGGTATATTAGTAATGCATGAATTAATAATGCATCTGTTAGTGATGCAAACATTAGTTATGCAGATATTATTTCTTATGCACTGTTTGTATGATGTATTAAAATTATAATGTATTGCATAATTTTTAATAAAAATAGTTGTTTACAAAAATGTCTTCCATATTCTCTATCTTAAAAGAATTTTAAGAACAATTTTGTCTTTAACCATACTAATACATGCATTAATAGCTTTGATATTACTAATGTCATAGTTTTCTATGCATTACTTATACGTAGGATAATACTTTACCAAGTATGATGTATAACTACATTGAAAAAAATATACCAAACAAGGTATTAGTAATGTATAGAGCTAATGCTTGTATTATTTTTTCTAATACCTCCTACTAAATGATCCCTAAGATTATAATTTAGGGATACTTTAATCCGCATACCAGACGACCCTTAAAGAGCTTCGGGAAATTCACCTCTTCACATGCCTCATCATACTGTTATGAAGTTATCAAACAACACTACTGCAAATAGGAATTGAGTATTGATCTTTGATTAATTGATACTCAATACGTGGAACTAGAAATAACAAGACAGGCATTAACATAACTAAGGATAGTAACAGAAAGAAAGGGGATGGGAAGACAGTCACAGAGAGAAATAGATGAGGGAGAGAGAGACCACGAGAGGGGAGTTTTCCAGATAACTCTACGCATAATCCATCCTAGCTAACCCCTAATGCTTTTAAGCAATTTCTGATTGCACTTATTAGGCCTGGATCCCAAATTAACCTTTTTAAAGGCCTTCTAGTCCTGTGGATTCTTCTTGGCCCAATAACTCTTCTCAGCCCTTATTAGTTTGGGCTGGTTCACAACATTGCCCCTATCCGTTGGCCAAGAGATGTTGAAGCTGCATGTAAAAATTGCGCGGGGCACCCAATTTGGTCCCTCCATTTAACCTATACCCTCTTTTTTAAAAACTTTTAACTTGTACCCATTTAAATAACTTCAGCTTCCTTTCCCTCGCCGAGCTGAAGTTCACCAGTTAAGCTGAAGTTCGCCAGTTATAAAGACAAAACCTCAGCATACGGGGCTGAAGTTCCCCAGTTACAAGAGCTGAAGTTCCCAGTTATAAACTTGAGCTCTAGAGTTTTCCCAAGTTATAAAGACAAAAACTTCAGCATACGGGGCTGAAGTTCCCCAGTTACAAGAGCTGAAGTTCCCAGTTATAAACTTGAGCTCTAGAGTTTTCCCAAGTTATAAAGACAAAAACTTCAGCATACGGGGCTGAAGTTCCCCAGTTTACAAAGACAAAACTTCAGCTCTAGAGGTAACTTGGGGAATTTCAGCCCCGTATGCTGAAGTTTTTGTCTTTATAACTGGGGAACTTCAGCCCCGTATGTTAAAGTTTTGTCTTTATAACTGGAGAACTTTCGCCCCGTATGCTGAAGTTCCCCAGTTACAAAGACAAAAACTTCAGCTCTCTCATTTACTAGAGCTGAAGTTCCCCAGTTACAAAGACAACAACTTGCTGAAGTTCTCAAGCTACTTCAGGCCCGTCTACTAGAATGCTGAAGTTTTGCGTGATTGCCTTTGCTACTTCAGCCCCGCATGCTGAAGTTATGTGCAAAAGCGGATACGGATGTAATTTTTTTTACAAAACGGGTATAAGTTAAAACGTGGCACAAAAAATGAATACGGATGCAAAAGCCCCAAGCTGCATAGATTATTTGTATTGTACCTGTTATCATCAACCAAGGAGAATTTTTAGTAAACTCACAGGTAAACATTCGCTTTCAAAACCCGGCGTTGTATATAATTTAAGTATAGTTTTATATAGCATGTACATAAGTACATTAAACTGGTCATTTGGGGCAAAAGGCAAATTCTTTGTTTTTGGTTTGTTTTTCAAAACATGTTTGTTGAATAAAACAGTTGTTTTTTTGTGTAAAAACAATTAATGGTTTTCTATTTAAAGAATCATTTCTTTTGTAACAGTTTCATAGAGCAACTTCTTGAAAAGGCAAAAAGGGCACCAAAAAATAAAATAAAAAACAAAACAAAACATAATTATTTTTTGTATTCCACCTTTAGTCACTAATTATCAAACTAACGTAAAAGGTCTTTGTCACGGAAAGGAAGGACCAAAAGTCATTGGATGCCGGATAGCTCTACTAAGTTTCATTATAAGTTTTACGATGTCATATTTGCACTTTCAAAAAAAAAAAACTCAAAGCAATTTCTAGCTTGAAGATTTTCTCTCAAGAGTTCGACAACACTATGCAAATTGCAAAAGGTCGGCATACCGCATACCATTATTACCAAAGTGGCAAATTTTGACAATAACGTCTTGGTTTCAATCATAAATTTGGAGGCTTTTGCAGTCGTACCCATTTTTATGCTACGTTTTAACTTATACCGGTTTTGTAAAAAAAATTACATCCGTATTCGCTTTTGCATATAACTTCAGCATGCGGAGCTGAAGTAGCAAATACAATCATGCAAAACTTCAGCATTCTAGTAGACGGGCCTGAAGTAGCTTGCGAACTTCAGCAAGTTGTTGTCTTTGTAACTGGGGAACTTCAACTCTAGTAAATGGGGAACTTCAACTCTTTGTCTTTGTAACTAGGGAACTTCAGCTCTAGTAAATGGGTACTTCAGCTCTAGAGCTGAAGTTTTTGTCTTTGTAACTGGGGAACTTCAGCATACGGGGCTGAAGTTCCCCAGTTTACAAAGACAAAACTTCAGCTCTAGAGCTGAAGTTCTCTAGAGCTGAAGTTTTTTCTTTGTAACTAGGGAACTTCAGCCCCGTATACTGAAATTGTTGTCTTCATATCTTGGGAAAACTCTAGAGCTCAAGTTTGTAACTGGGAAACTTCAGCTCTAGAGCTGAAGTTTTGTCTTTATAACTAGCGAACTTCAGCTTAACTGGTGAACTTCAGCTCAGCGAAGGAAAGGGAGCTGAAGTTATTTAAAAAGTGGGTACAAGTTAAAATTTAAAAAAAAAATGGGTATAGGTTAAATGAGGGCGACCAAATAAGGTGCCCCGTGCAATTTTTACACAAATTTGTATATTTGCTCTAATCTAATACGTGGTCTTTGTCGTATGGGATATGTCTCTCTCTCTCTCTCTATATATATATATATATATATATATATATGCCAATCGGATATTTCGCCATTAAATAACATGGTGAACTAAACGCGAAGCAAAACGGAGTAGGGGGTGGAGGAACTTTAATTTGAGGGCAAGTAAGGGGCTTTTGCATCTGTACCCGTTTCTTGGGTCACGTTTTAACTTATATTCGCTTTGTAAAAGTAATTGTAAGCGTATCCACTTTTCGTATAAACTTCAGGCATACGGGCCTGAAGTAGCAAAGGCAATCAGACAAACTTCAGCATTCTAGGCTTTTTCAAAAACTTCAGCAGAAGTGTTGAAGTTATTTAGTTCATTTGTAAAAACTTCAGCACTAAATAAGCTGGAGTTTTGTCCTGGATTAACTAGTTTTGTCATAAAGTTTTTTCAAAAACTTCAGCAAAAGATGCTGAAGTTATTTAGTTCATTTGTAAAAATTTCAGCACTAAATAAGCTGAAGTTTTGTCCTGGATTAATTAGTTTTGTCATAAAGCTTTTTAAAAAACTTCAGTAGAAGATGCTGAAGTCATTTAGTTAATTTGTAAAAATTTCTGCACTAAATAAGCTAAAGTTTTGCAAAAGTATCAGGAAAGCGGCGCCTGAAGTTGTAAAAATTAGGGTATAGGTTAAATAATTTTAAAAATATGGGTATAGGTTAAATGGGAACGACCAAATAGGGTGCCCCGTACAATTTCTACGGCAAGTCACATAAGATAAATATAATTGTACTAGATGAGGAAAGGCTCGTATACGGCCCAACATTGCAATTCTATTAAAATTAGGGAAACTTACACAAATGTCCCAAATAAGTTTCAATTTACCAATCTCTAGCCATTAGTCATAAACTTACTAAAACTAGCCAAGTACATATAAAAATTGAAAAATCAAATAAATAAGGTTCTTTTTCTCAAAAAATCGTCTTCCAAATTTTGAAATGTGATTAGCAACATTAGATGAAAGACATAAAGGAAATTTCACGGATGAGATAGCAAATAAGGTGATGAAATAAATAAAAAATTAATATTCCAAAAATTGAAGCAAAAAAAAAAACTTTTTCAATAGGTATAGTTGAAATTCATTGAAAACATATAAATAAGTCAATATACAAAATTTGAGGAAGATTGGAGGTGATTTGGACGGGTTTTGTATCAAAATTCGTAACTAAGTCGAGTTCAAAAAATTTCTTCTGCGACACATGTATCAAACATGTATCGAGCATGTATCTCACACACAGGTATATATAGATATACATGTGGTACACAATTGATACAAATATGATACATATTCGATACACAAATGATACACATTTAATTTTTTTCATGTTCAGTTTTTACTTCGAATTTTCAATTCAAACCACCTTAGAACTTCACCAAATCATCCCAAAACTGAGATTCAAGCTCCTTAAGATGTACCCAATTTGTTCTAATAACATCCACTCAAAATAAAGCAAAAAATTGACATCTTTTTGCTACAGATAGCTAATTGGCTAATATTAGTAATATTTAGCTAATATTGGTAATATTTTATGAATTGGACAATTTTTGTAATGAGTTACTTATAAATTGGCATAGATGGTAATTTCTCTTAAAATTATTGTTTATTGGTGTTTAGTTAACTTTTTGATAAATAAATAATAATTATTATATCAGTTAGTCATGGATAGAGAATGATACTGGGGATCACAGTTTACAATTAATTTGTTTTAACAATTTACATAAAATTAAACTATAAATTATAACTTATTAAGTTGTAATTAACATAAAAAAGATTTCGTGCTATAATACTCATTTTAACCTCCAGCCGATGTCAAACACAAACATCAAATTGAAAATTTGATATCAATGGTATTAGGCAAAATACATAAGTTACCCCTGAATTATGCAACAAATCCCTGTTACACACTTTCTGAGCACGAAAATTATCTTACACACTCAACCTTTTCAGCGTGTGTCTAATACACACCTCTTTTTTTTTTACTAGTTAAAAAAAATTGTGGAATGTCACACACCAATAAGGCCTTGACACGTGTCATTATTATTTTTTAAGAGAAAATATTTAAAATTACTCTTATACCCCAATTAAAAAAATTCTCTAACATCTCCATCTTTTGCCTTCCGCCACAGTTAACACCACCGAAAAAAACCCATTGCCATTGCTTCTTAACCTTTACGCATATTCAATTTTTATAACAAATGCAAGGCAAAGAATGAAAGAGATGAAATAAAATTGCAATTCCTCTGTTCCCTATTTTCCTCTTCCATTTTCAGATCTCATACGACATTTAAACAAAGCAAATCACAGTCAGTTTTTCATGAATTAAACAAATCTCGTTTTCATAAATTAAACAACTTCAGTGTGAATAAATCTCAAATCTTCTCTTATATAACAGAAACTGAGTTGGTGATTTTACCATTTCAGTCAATTCTTATGAAATAAAAAAGCTTCTTAACCTCCACGCAGATTCAATTTTTATAACAAACCAAAGGCCAAGAATGAAAGAGATGAAACAAAAAATACATTTCTTCTGTTCCCTATTTTCTTCCTCCATTTTCAGATCTCATACCACATTTAAACAAAGCAAATCAAAGTAAGTTTTTCATGAATTAAACAAATCTTGTATTCATGAATTAAACAACTTCAGTGTGCACAAAATCTCAAATTTTCCTTTATATAACAGAAACTGAGTTGGTGATTTTATCATGTCAGTCAATTCTTATGAAATAAAAAAGATTACTTATGTAAAATCCATTTCCATTACTTCTTAATCTTCACGCAGATTCAATTTTTATAACAAATCTAATGCCAAGAATGAAAGAGATGAAACAAAAATTGCAATTCCTCTGTTCCCTATTTTCCTCCTCCATTTTCAGATCTCATACCACATTTAAACAAAGCAAATCAAAGTCAGTTTTTCATGAATTAAACAAATCTCGTTTTCATGAATTAAACAACTTTAGTGTGAATAAAATCTCAAATCTTCCCTTATATAACAAAAACTGAGTTGGTGATTTTATCATTTCAGTCAATTCTTATGAAATAAAAAAGATTATTTATGTAAAGATTAGATGTTTAGGTGGCTTTAATGATAGAAAATGGAGCACGAGAAGTTTGAAAGGCAATTTTAAGAAAAATTTACAATACCTTCATAATATTCTTCATCATGAGTTTTGGTGGATTTTGTAGCAGAGAAAGACGAAACAAGAAGGGAGTTTGGGGAAGAGCGGAGAGGAGGGGGGGAGGGGTGTTCCTAGTAGTTTGGGGAAGACCGAGATAAAATGAATGCTTAGAAGCTTTTTTAATTTGATAAAATTGAAAATAAGAAAAATATAACTATTATGTTGACACGTGGCACTAAAATATGAATTTCGAAAAAATATTTACAAGTTTTATGCGCTCATTTTTTCTTGTTAAGCACGTGCAAGCCACATAGCAAAATAGGTGTGTATTAGACACACTTTGGAAAGGTTGAGCGTGTCAGATAATTTTTGCGATAAAAAAATGTATAACAGGGATTTGGTTCATATTTCAAGGGTAGCTTATGTATTTTGTCATGGTATTATTTCTCCACTATGTTCGAATATTTTACAAGAAAATACATTAAAAAGCTACAAATGTCATCTATATTAATAAATTTCTAGACTAAAAAGCACACCAATATATCTGTAAACTAATCTGGAATACATCCAAATTGGTCTCGCAAGTATTTCAACAATGGGAACAACCAACTACTTGATGAAAGTTTAAACAAATAACATCATTATTTACAATATGATAAAAGATGAAAAAAATTATGATTTTATATCTTGTATACATCGAAATTAAGAGAAATTCTTAATTTTTCATTCTTAATGAGGCAATTTACTACTTCAAACAAAGAGAATAATAGGCACTAAAATAAATATAAACATGATATAAATTGTAATAATTCAGTATAGTAATTCAAATTATATTTTATTATAACTCGTTTAAATTGATGTTAACTGGTGATAAAATAATAAACATTTGATAGAGTTCTATATAAAATATATAGATTTTTATGCTTTCCTCAATTTAAGGAGATGAGAGAAATATTTTTACTTTTTATGGAATAATCATGTGTTAATTTTTCATAATGAAATAATAAAAAAATTATAACAAATAATGTTTAAGACAATATATTGATAGTTGAAAACTTACCGTGGTAGAATAGAGTTCAATCCATATAGATTAAATTATTACATCAAAGTATATAAGATATAACTTCCTAGTACAGTAGGAACAAATCTCATTACTTAAATTAATTTTTGAGGTTTAACAAACTATATTTTAATATTACTTTTGAATATGAAAATAGTTAGTTTGAAATCGCCTTCAAATTGTATGTATAGATGAAAACCATTTAATTTTTATTTTCATATTGCTTTAAGATAGTATGAGTAAAGATGAAAATCTTGTAAATATCGATACTTCTTTTTGTTGTTGTATTTGAATAAAACAAAATTAATAATTTTCTAAAATGAGAAAAATGTTGAAAATGAACATTTGCACCGCACAAAACAGTCTAATCAACAGATGCATATTACATTTTAAGAAGAGCTGTGACTAGAGAAATGTGAGATTCATGTGTATCAAGATGAAATAACATAATTTTTTTATGAAATAACATATATGCCCTTGATCAACCATCTTCCCTTTTATATATAATAAAAATACTAAATTATAAGCGTTCAAAAATACACTAGGAAGCAGTTATTCTGACCCTCTAGTCGCAAATTTACACAACCCTCCAAAACCCCAAACCTTCAATTTCTTTAAACAAATTTTGAAAAAACAAAAAAAAGAACCACACAAAATCAACTAACACCTGTAGCAAATTGAAGGTGTAAATTTGTCATACGGACGTCTTTAACTTCTCAAGATTCTTTGGCAATCAGATATTTCGCCATTAAACTATATTCGTCAAGCAGTTGCCTGATTATATTAAGATATTGGATATTTAAGTTTCATTTGTTTGTATTTAATGGAGGTCTGAATCTTAATCATTTAGGTTTCAAACATTAAATGTGTTTATTTTTAAAGTTTTAATCTTAATTATTCAGGTCTTAATCATTAAGTGTGTTGTTTTTTTACGTCACAACCACTTAATGTGTCTGAATAAGTCTATATGATCAAGATTCATAACAGATACTTTATTTCATTAAGATGCTATCATTCATATTCATTATTAATTTTCGCCACTGCCTACCATTATCAACTACCACCATGCCACCACCATACTCGACCGTTGTCGCCGCCACCACCACCATCCCCACTCAATCACCACCACTACCATCATCCTCAATCATAGCCGCCACCATTATCAATACTATCACCCGTCATTATAAACTACTGCCACCTACCACCACCTTCCTCAATCACAACTACCGTTATTAACTATCACCACTCACCACCATTATCCTAAATCATAATCGCCACCACTACAACCACTAGCTACTACCCTGAACCATCACCATCAACCAAACCTATCACCAACCACGGTCTCTAGTCGGTATTCACAAGTACCATCGTTAACCATCACCATTAGCAACTACTATATTTTAAAAAAAATTATATATTTTATTGATGAAGTATTAGATTAATTAGTATTTTAATATACATCTTGATATTCAGATATGTATTCAAATTCAGACGTCTTAACCTTAAAAAAAAACAAAGAACTGAGGCCTTTAGACTCTAACAATGGACATTTTGTCATTTGACAGTTTTATACGAGACGTATTAATCCTAATAACTTGAGCGATAATGTTCTCTTTGGTAAAGGAAGTTGTCGTGAAACTCTAGCATCTCTTTTCTTTAGACAGTGAGTAGAATGCTTACCAACATTTATCTTTGTTTTAGTTGTCAGTGGCTTACGCGAGAAATTTTGTAAGCGGTGTCACCATTTGAAAAAGTATTTTTACCCTATATTTTTTTATATTACCTAACATATAAATTTAGTAAAAGAAATCGACGAAGCCGTGTCACGTTTGTATCAATGTGAGCTAGTGTTTTCAATGTCAGAACTCGTACGTACATATGGCATCATATCTAAAGTGTTAATTATCAAACTCTCCCTGCATTTCAACAACGAAGAGGGGTCGTCATTGGATGAAATATGAAGCAGCGAAGGATAATCATTTAGTAAAAGCTGCATCAGAGGCGGATCCAGGATTTAAATTTTATGGGTTTAATCTTTGAAGTTCTTATCGTTGAACCCATTATATTTGTTAAGTTATGGTTTCATATCTACTATTTGTTGTATTTTTTGTGATTTATTACATATAAATTTGTGATATGCACCGAAAGTTCTGTGTTCAGATGAACTCACTGACAGTGAGCTGCATTCGCCCCAGAGTGGCATCTAAGTAGGTGAAACGGATATTAGTGCCGTTTAACTTGCAATAGCAAGTCATTTTACCAGTGATTTTAGTAGTTGTAATACAGATTTACTTGTGATCTAACACCTGAATGGTATTTTACACCATCGGTGCATAAAATTTAAACTCTACTAATTTAGGGCAGAAATGTAGAAATCACTATTTGTTCTTGTAATTACTGAAAAAATATACACTGGTACATATATTCACAGCAGAAAAGTAGATGGGAATTTCTCTCCCTGGTATACTTGAATATTCTACATTGTATTCATACAATTACAAACTAGATGAATATTCTCCAGTCTTACTGTGTCGGACATTAGAGCATTATTCAAAAATGTAAATTCCTTTTCTATATATACTACTATAACTTTAGAATTGTATGAGAATGAACTCCCTGCCCATTTCTAATAGTATCTTCTGGAAAATAAAAATCAAGGATCATCTATGGATAACTTGGTTTACACCGAAGAAAATTCAACTTCAGCGGAGACCTTGTGAAAATAGGGAATAACAACAACAAACCCAGTTAAATCCCACAAGTGAGGTATGCGGAGGGTAGTGTGTACGCAGGCCTTACCCTTAATGTATGAGGGTAGAAAGGCTGTTTCTAGTAGACCCTCGGCTCATGAACTGTGAAAATAGGGAAAATGTGTGAAAATGCTGATGACATGAGACAAAGTCTTAACTGCGATATCTTTCCTCCTCGACTGTAATGTGCATGTGCAAAACTTGGGACCTGTAAGCCTGGCACCTCTATTGTTTACTACCTGAATCGCAGCAGAGTCTGCAGTTGGAAAAAGAGATATGAACGGACAGGAATTACCAATAGATGAACCTCTGCCATCAGAAAGAAATTGGTCTTATCAATAAAGCTATGTTCTTTTCTGTTCTTTCAAGTGAAGTGGCAAAAGCTTTCAATACCTCATATCATTTCAAGAGTGTAAAAGTGAAGAGAACTCGTCACCAGCAATTCTCGAAATGTCGGCCTATAGACGTCAAAAAGTGCCCTTATGGTTCATGTTGCTGTTCAATCGAGTAGACGTGCAAGTTGAGAGCACTATGAACTCGAGAGATATTATGATATCTGTGATACTTGAAGCTGGTTGAGCCTGCTAGTCCAAATGGAATGCAAAATCATGTGGAACAGATCATATCTAGTAGGTATTGAGTTCCAATGGAAATGCTTCTGCAGCTTCTTGATATTATTTTGCATGACCAAATACCGTCTGAGAGGTATACTTAATAAAATCTCCTTCAGCTTAGGAATATCTTTCTCAGCAACAACCACAGAAAAAGCACTCCAATCTAGCACTTCGTCAAACGGGAGGGCAAGATTATCAGCAATGATCACTGGCACACACTCGTAGTATATTGCCTCAACGATCCTTGGGCTGTTCACTTCAAAGCCCATCGGACAAAGGCAATACTTGCTTGATTTCATGTGCTCAGGATAAGACATAATTCTTGAGACTCTATTGGGTAGAGGCCCGTAAATCCTCATGTCTTCATCTCTGCCACTCCAGTACTGGAGAAGTTTGGGACGGACTGGACCGTGCATATTTCCAGCAAAAAAGGCCAGAATTGGGCGTTGTGACACTCTTTTTCCACCAAGATTTCTAAGCGGCTTCTGCACATTCCTTATGGCAGTCTCCGGAAGGGAAACATCTTTCCCAGCTTTAAATATTCCTTCAGATATATCTGCATTGCAGAGAGCTTTTATAGTGTTTCTAATTAGCTCCTCATGTTCTTTTAAAATGTAAGGCCCCTGTAGCAATTGGTAATGCACATCGTTGTAAGAAATCAAAGGATACTATACAGCCAAGACTATATTTGATTAAGAAGTTGATGCATACCCAATCATGGCAAGCAACTAGAAAATGATCTGTTCCATGTGTGCGATTCCAGAACGGGTACTTTGCAGCTAGCATGTTAACATAGTCGCGCAGGAATACTGACAACGGCTTAAGATTATGTGAGTTAGGTACATAAAGTGCCAGCTGCAACTGACGAGCACTATATGGAAGATAGAATAGGTGAGCCTTTTCTGGGTCCCTGGTGACAAAGTAACGGCTTTCCTCCATCAACTTCATGAACCATCCTTCAGATGAATAAATTCCCATAAGATGAGGTTCGTGGAAAATAGGTCTTTCTCCTTCTTTGTAAATGTAAACTTTGAGTAAAAGTTCCATCAACTCGTAACTCCTGTAATGTCAAATCAAAATTTGTGCTTAAACAAAAAAGAACAATTATGAAAGAGATGTCAGTATGTAAAATACTCTATAAAGCTTTTATTAGGCTGTAGTTGCTGAGAGAAGAAAACGTTTGTGATTTGTTTGCACCACAGATAGGCAAAGAGATGAGTGGTTAAAGGTAACTTTACCATCACAAAAGCACAACACAGCCCTTGAGTAACATTGTAAAAGATAAAGAGCTAATTAAACAATTATAACCCGTCGTACCTCTTAAAGATGGAAATATTCCTAAACAGCGGAGTATACAAGTCTGTTTCATTGGTGAGCAGAGGGGCTTTCTCAATCTCACTTTTAGCATATGCAAGTGCCTCATTTGGTGTCAAAGAATCTAAAAATCTCTGGAGATAACTACATTAGATTTAAAAACAAGATAGCAAGAAGGAAGAATGACTTTACTAATTGCTCCTGAGGAATATAAGCACATTATCAAACCTACCTGCAAGTGATCGGGCACAACAGGTGGAGGTGGATAAATAATCTTCTGTACTGAGCGTGCATGCTTCCTATGTCTCCTACGCCTAAGAAGTCTTTCTCGTCTTTCCAGAACTCGCATTGATCGGTTTGTTGTGGCTGTAGATTGGAGTGAAACAACTGTGGGCAAATGCCTACTCATTTTCAACTGGTTATCTGATGTCACTGAAAGTTCCCTCGAATATTTTCCACGATTTAAGTGTTGGTAAGATGAAATATCCAAGGGTGGAGATACAACCCATTCAGTCAAAGGATTAGGGAGTGTGGAAATTTGAAAAATGACCCTGAACACTGTTAAAATAGTGCCTATAACAAACAGTTTCCTCCAGTTAACTCTGAACAACAGAACAACAATTATTGACCGGAAGAATTTCCTCATCTCATTTAGCAAACTAACTACACTACAAATATCCAACCATGTTAATAAAATGATATGTACACTGAAGTAAATCTGATTTCAATCCAATTGGCAACCTAAAACAGCCATCCCATGCATCCAACAAGTTCCTCAGCTCAAAGTAGGAGATCTGTCATTCAAACATGCAAGGATATGAATCCACCGGAAAAGGCCTTAACTATGGCGCATGAACATCAAAAACTTATTTAACCATTCTAGGTAAGGAAATTAACTATTCTTTGAAGAGAAAAAGGAAATTTCTGTCACCGAGAAATTTACTCTTCTAAGTCTTGGTAATATGATGTATTGGATTGAGGCGCAGTAGCTGTCGACTGTGATAGGAAAAAAATCTTGGAATCATTACAGAAAATAGCCACAACTATGACAACAACAATTAGTTAAAAACAGAAGAAAGATCATTTGATGGAATAAGACGACACCAACAGGATAAGTAAATATATGTCTAAACTCGGTGTTTATGCCAAATTTAGCAGTTATAGATAAATGTGAAATATCTATCACTTAACCACGATTAAGTGCTAAATGTGTGTATAAAATACATATTGCATTCATTCGTTTGGTGTAAACACATTAGTTGCTGGAAGTAAACAACTCTAATCTTTTCACGATCTAATGTTAACAACAACCTTAGAGATTCCTTTTTCTGATTCATAATAAAGCAATCTTTAGTCCTAATAACTTTCAATATAAGAGATTATCATAAGCTAACAAACAATAGGCATAATTATCCCAAAAGTAAAGAAGTAAAAATGTGGCCAAATAAGTAAGAATTCAGAAAACGAATTACTTGCACATTATAATCAAACAAAATGCATGCATAAAAAATAGTATGACTTATTTCATTACAAAGGCAACTACAACAATAGAGATGTCAAATTGTGTACTTGTTACCTTTATTATACGAAGATAAATGGACGGCAGCCATACGACGCCGGAGAGTCGCCGGAGAAATTGAAAAAAAGGGAATAGAAATTGGAGAGGAAATGGAAATTTGGAAGAGAAAGTTAATCTGAGAAAGGAAAGAGCGAAATTGGCGGTAACAGTTTGTTTCCATATTTGTATTGGCCGTTGTCAGTTGTCAATTCCTTTCAACTGCGCCTCTCTTTTTAATTTTTCCGTACATAAAGGATCAGAGGAGATAAGTAAAAAAGTGAATTGCAAGAATATGGTTTTAAAAATGAAAATTATTCGCAATATCAATATAAACTTATTTCCAAAATGCACTATCAGGAGTTCATATGTAAAGCATATTTGGTGCTTATATTAATAATTTTTCAACATTGAGGAGTTACCTATGTTTTAAAAGAAAACTTGTGTGCTTACTATATGTTTTTCTTCATCTTAAACAAAGGCGGGTCTCAAAATGTCTTTACCATAGGTTTAATTTTTATGTTCTTACTAACTAGCTCCAAGGGTGGCTCAAATGCCGGATAAAATTCAAAAATAACCAGATTTACAAGTGGTAATTAAAAAATACTTATATTTTATAAAGTAATTGAAATTTAGCCACTTTTCATGTAAAGATAAATCTAAATGAAAATACTGTTCAAATCTGGAAAATATTCCAGCATATTACACTGGAGTTCCGGTATAATATACTGGACTTTCAGCATATATACTGGACTTCCAACATAATATACTGGTCCAACATAATATGTCGGAAGTTCATACACAGGTGCTCCAATCTCCAGTTATGTTGGAACTTTCCGTGTGTTGGAGTTCCAACATAATATGCTGGAAGTTCATACACAGGTGCATCAATCTCTAGTATATTATGTTGGAACTTTTCATGTTGCAGCAAAATAGTTGCTATTTTGCAATGACTTTGCAAACACTGACAATTTTTCAATTACCGGTCCGAAAACTGACTAGCCCGTGCTATTTTCACTCAAAGGCCCCAAAAATTTTTAATTGTAGATTTTATAATCATAGAACATTACATTAAACTACTCAAGCCTTCATATTAGACAATCAATTTTTTACAACAAGATCAATGGTATATATTGCAAATATATGGCTAACATCTTACTGACTTGATTTAACTCTTACCAATATAAATAATTATATCACTATACGAAATTAAAAGCTTTATGCCTTGTATGAATACTAGTATTAGTACCCGTATCACGTGCCGACACAAATATCAAATTATGATTTGGGTTATTTGGATTATATGCTAATTATTTAAAATTTAAACCTTCCAGATAAAAATCACTAGATATCAATTAAAAAGCAGGACATGAGGCTCTTTCTCATATCTCGTATAAGATAACATATTTTTTTATTTATTTTCTATTTGTAACTGATGTTTTATACGTCAATACCACACAAGAGGGGAAGTGATTTGTGTGGTGTCCAATTTTCGAGTGCAGTTTCTATAGAAGAACCTGGTGCTTCATCCTCATTTGCAGATTTGAAGGACTCACTGGAAGATTCAGAGTCTGGACCTTGCTGGCTTGAAGTATCTCATTTAATTTTCTGGCACGAGAACCAGAGGCAACTATTTTCCTGGCCAACACCTTTACTCTACGTTTTCTGGGGGCTGGAGTGAGGCTAGGTGTAACGGCTGGGACTGATTTGGGTGAAGGAGTGGATTCAGGGATAGGTTCAGGAACTGGAGGGTTTTTGGGGGGTCAAAGACCTGGTTGGAGAATGTGAGCTGTGTATCGATGTAGAATTAGAACCAGTGTCGTCAAGACCAACCCCGTAATCAGGGGTGGTTGATGAAGATGAAACAGGGGGGGGGGGTGAAAAAGACACTGTTATGAAGATTCAGAGAGAGAAATGTTGATCACTTTGGTATGAGAGGAATGATGAACTTGGTTCGACGGTTATACTTTTGAAGAGGGGAGATAATGATGGCCTTTTAAAGATGTGGTTATTAATTGTACAACGGGCATAGTTCTTGGTCAAGTGGGAGTCTAATCGATGCAGGAGTGTCAGTGTTTAGACGATTATGACTCCCTAAATCTAGGGTAATTAAGGTTCAATGGAACTCTTTGAAACGGGTTTATTTTGGGATAAGTACTAATAATTTGAAATGAACCACATATAGATAGAGTCCTGCTCATGTGTGACTATAATTATTTCAATAAGTGTATGGTGATGAGCACGTACCTTGTAGGTCAGATGAACCAGCAGCGATGAACCAGGTTCATCGTGTTATAGTCTTTAATTTGCCTCAATTTACAAAGATCGAAAAACATCATTAGTAGCCACAGAATCATATTAATACATGGCAAAAAAGTATGGCAGTAAAGTCATGATACTGAGCAATGATTAGTCTGTTTAGCTACATATTTTAGTGTTTCTAGCCAAAAAAGAATCCATTTTTGTTTTTCAATTAGGTGATCTTAATCATCCCTAATTCTAGCCCGTTTCTCTCAAAATTCTCCCTACTTAGTGCTTTAGTGAAAATATCTGCAATTTGTTTGTCAGTAACACATAATTCGATTGAGATCATTCCTTTTTCATAATTATCTCTTAGAAAATGGTGTCTGACATTTATGTGCTTGGTTCTCTTATGATGAACCGGGTTCTTCGTCATGCTAATTGCACTAGTGTTGTCATAGAAAATAGGAATGCATCCAACCTCTATACCAAAATCCATGAGTTGTTGCTTGATCCATAGCAACTGAGCACAACATGAGGATGCAACTACATATTCAGCCTCAGCAGTAGACAGGGCTACTGAGTTTTGTTTCTTGGTTGCCCAAGACACAAGGCAATAGCCCAAAAAGTGAGCCATGCCTGAAGTACTTTTCCTATCAACCAGGAAACCTGCATAATCTGCATCAGCATATCCTACAAGGTCGAAATTACTACCTTTAGGATACCAAAGACATAAATCAGTAGTGCTATTCAGATATCTCAGAATTCTCTTCACTGCAGTTAGATGAGACTCCTTTGGATTTGCCTGAAATCTCGCACACAATCCTACACTGAACACAATATTAGGTCTGCTGGCAGTGAGATATAATAAAGACCCAATAATCCCTCTATATAGCTTTTGATCAACGGATGAACCAGGTTCATCCACATCTAATTTTGTAGCTGTGGCTATGGGGGTGTCAATTTCTTTTGAGTCTTCCATTTTAAATCTTTTGAGAAATTCTTTCACATATTTTTGTTGATGGATCATTGTTCCATTTGAGTTTTGCTTGATTTGAAAGCCTAAAAAGAAGTTTAGCTCACCCATCATATTCATCTCAAACTCACTCCCCATAAGTTTAGCAAATTCCTTACTCAATTTGTCAGAGGTTGCCCCAAATATGATATCATCCACATATATTTGCACAACCAGGAGATCCTTACATTTTTCCTTTAAGAACGAGGTAATGTCAATTTTACCTCGTTTGTATCCATGTTCTAGTAGGAATTTTGATAGCCGCTCATGCCATGCTCTTGGTGCTTGTTTGACTCCATACAAGGCCTTGTCAAGTTTGTATACATGGTCAGGTGTCTCCTTGCTTTCAAAACCTGGAGGCTGTTTGACAAATACTTCTTCCTTTAGATAGCCATTGAGGAAAACACTCTTTACATCCATCTGATGGAGAGTGAATTCCATGTGTGCAGCAAATGCTATAAGAAGTCTGATTGCCTCCAGTCTTGCCACAGGAGCAAAGGTCTCATCATAGTCAATTCTATCTTCTTGACTATATCCTTGGACAACCAGTTTGTCCTTGTTTCTTGTAATAGTTCCATCCTCATTGAGTTTGTTCCTGAAGGCCCACTTTGTGCCCATCACTGATCTGTCTAGTGGTCTGGGTACCAAGTGCCATACTTGACTTCTTTCAAATTGATTCAGATCTTCTTGCATGGCATTTACCCAGTCAGCATCCTATAAGGCTTCAACAATGTTATTTGGTTCGATCAAGGATATAATGCATCAAACGCACATAGATTTTTCAAGGAGGATCTTATTTTGATTCCGGATGTCAAATATGTTATGATGTTCTCAAGAGGATGAGAGTTTTGATATCTGTGTGGTTTGAGCACCAATTGTTCACTTCTAGATGATCCCATGGTGTCTTGTTGTTGTGGAGTAGGATCAGGGCCAAGGTCCAGAGTGATTTGCTGTTGAGTTACCCCTGTCATGTTGCTTGGGGTAGTTGGACCTGGTCCATTACCTGTTCTATCTTCCATAATTGCTTCAATTTGTTCACTGCTTCTGACCAGTCCAAGCTCCTCATCTTCTGGTTCCTGTCTCTCAGAAAGAGTGTTAGTTTCATCAAAAACAACATGCACACTCTCCTCTACACACATAGTTCTTTTGTTATATACTTTATAAGCTTTGCTATGTGATGAATATCCCAAGAATACTCCCTCATCACTTCTGGGATCAAATTTACCTAGGGAATCTTTGCCATTGTTGTGCACAAAGCACTTGCATCCAAAAGCCCTAAGGTGGGATATGTTGGGCTTTCTCCCTTTGAGTAATTCATAAGGAGTTTTCTCTACCAGTGATCTGGTCATGCATCTATTTATTATGTAGCATGCAGTATTTATTGCTTCTGCCCAGAAGCTATAGGGTAGTTTGCTAGAAAGAAGCATGGTTCTAGCCATATCTTCAAGAGTTCTGTTCTTTCTTTCAACAACCCCATTTTGCTGTGGGGTTCTAGGGGAAGAAAAGTTGTGAATTATACCATGTTCATCACAGAATTCAGCAAACTTTGCATTCTCAAATTCAGTACCATGATCAGATCTTATTGATGCTAGTTGATTTCCTAACTGTTTTTGAGTTTTTCTAACAAATGAAGTGAACATATCAAATGCTTCATCTTTAGATGTCAGAAATAAGGTCCAAGTGAACCTTGAATAATCATCAACTAGCACCATTACATATTTCTTACCACCTTTGCTCAAAGTTCTCATAGGACCATATAAGTCCATATGAACTAGTTCCAACGTCCTGCTGGTACTGACCATTTTCTTGCTTTTGAATGAGGATCTTACCTGCTTCCCCCTTGCACATGCCTCACAAACTTTGTCTTCCTTGAACTTAATGTTAGAATCCCTACCACTAAGTCCTTGGAGACTATTTTGTTAAGCTGATTCAGACTCGCGTGACCAAGTCTTTTGTGCCAAAGGAAGGGATCACTGTCCAACATACTTAAGCAAGTGAGTTCATTTTCTGATAGTGTGGACAAGTCTATGACACAGATGTTATTCATCCTTTACCCTGCAAAACAATCTTGTCAGTAAGCAGGTTAATCACAAAATATTTTGTGGAAGTGAAAGCAACCAGGTTACCTCTGTCACAAAATTGTGAAACACCGATCATGCTATATTTCAAGCCACCTATCAAGTACACATGTTCAATGGAACGTGTGTCATCCTTACCTACCTTACCAACCCCGATAATTTCACCTTTCTTTCCATTTCCAAAGCAGACATTTCCTCCTTTGAGGTTTTCAAGTGAAAGGAACTGTTCCTTGTTCCCTGTCATATGTTTTGAGCAGCCACTATCCAAGTACCAAATTTGGCTGCTTCCTCTCACTTGAACCTACAAAAAGAAATCAGGGGTTAGTATTAAGAACCCAAACTAGTTTGGGTCCTTTTCTATGAGAGAAAGGATGAATTAAGCTTTTCTGGCCCAATTTGGTAACTAGTTTTTTCTTTTAACAAAGCTCTCATTTCTTCGACTGACCTGCTCCTTTGCAGTACACTCAATTTTGTAATGACCAGCCTTACCATAGTGGGTGCAAATTTTATTCTCAGGGAGAGTGAGATACTTGCTTTTGAGATCCCACTTGGGCAGTTGACTCCCAAAGCCAAGTCTCCGGTTGCTACTATGATTTTCTTGAAGCCATGTCAAGGCATCAGAGGATTTATTCCATTTGCAAGTTCGATCTAATTCATGTTTGACTTTACCAAGTTCTTCTTTAAGTGTCCTTATCTGTTCATCCTTAGTATACATCCTATCTTTTAGTTTTTCCACATTTTCTTCTAACGTGATATGAGAATGATCAATAGACTTTTTACTAGTTCCTAGCTTTAATTTTAAATTTTCAGATTTTAGCTCTAGGATCTTAGTTTTAAGTGGATGAACCTGGTTCAACAAGGCAGTGTTTTTCTTTTCAGATTCACTTACTCTGATTTCCAGGTTCATGCATTTTTCTTTTATCATTGCACACCCTTTAGAGAGTTGTTCTTTCTCTTTGGTTGTTTCTTCGGAATCATCCATGAAATCAAGTAGCAACTCAGAGAGTTTTTCTTTAGATAAGAACTTTATTTTGTTTTTTAGATGGGATATACTTACCTCTGGTTCTTCATATAATTCCTCATCAGATTCGCTAATTGCCATGAGCGCCCGTTCTTCATTCTCACCATCTTCCGATTCTTCATCTGAGCTTTCCCCCCAAGCAACAACCATAGCTTTTGTTGTGATTTTCTTGGGTTGGACCAGTTCCTTCTTCCTGTTCCTTATTTCAAATCTCTCCTTTTTCCATTCCACTTCCCACTAAGGATAGTTCTTGATATGGTGGTCAGTCTTTCCACACTTGTAGCATCCCTCGTTGGTTGGCCTCTCTGGAGCTTTTGCTTTGTTGTAGTTTCCACCTCGATAGATTCCCTTCTTCTTTATGAGAAAGTTTCTGACATCTTTGGTAATCATGGCCATCTCGTCTTCCTCCAGATCTGCTCCCTCAGTGATTCTCAGTACTAGACTCCTTTCCTTCTTTGGAGCATCCATTTTCATTGTCTGCCTTCTAAGTTCATAGGTAGTAAGGTTTACAATTAGCGCATCCAATATGAGGGTTGCCATATTTTTGGATTCCTGGATAGCAGTGATTTTACTTTCCTAGGAAATTGGTAAGACCCTTGTCAGGATCTTCTCAACCCTGTATGTATTGGTAAAAAAAGCTTCACACGTGTAATAAATCTTGATGACTCAGCAGTCTACGTGGAGAAATGAAGACACGATAGCTGGACGGGACTCTATGAAGAGGTATGAGGCAAAGAGGCACGACAAATCACACCCACGGGTTAATTAGCTACGGAAGTCTCAACCTAATTGAGAAGATGAAGAGACACAGTCAAAATGTATTTGGGCAGATTCATAGATCTTCAATTAGTGATCCACACGTTACACAACATTCACGCAATAGTTGCGGTTACTCATTGTAACGTTACATTAATGTCATAATTAGTCATTAATGCTCAATCACTGAAAAAGGCATACGTTATATTAGGAAATTTCCTATATAAGGGAGTAAAATATAACATGTAAAGGAACATCCGAACTACTATTGCAATATACTTACTTTTTGTGCATCCTACTGCTTTCCATTTACAAGTTTGCCTACAATTATAATCTTATTCTTTGGTTATCAGAAACCCGTGTTCTTCTTAAAATAGCTTTGGGAAAAGAATCCAATTCTTTGGTTAAACAAATTGGTTCCGTTACCGGGAATCTGATAAGCTTTGTTTGCTTTTTAAGCGATATCCTCTGAACTATGTCGAACTCCAATGACAACAACCAGCAAAGGAATGGAACCCCAGTTCCATCGCCTTCAGTAACCCCACGTGGTTCAAGGGAACAATCCCCAGAAAGATCCAATAACAACAATGATAATAATGATCAAACGGTGGAACAAGATCGGGCAAAGCAAATGATTGCAGAGTATGTGGGCCAAGCTTTGCAATAATTTGCGAGGGGATTACCGACAACGTTACCTGCACCACCGACACCCCCCCCCCAATAATACCATCACCATGGAAAATCCTCAATCTGGGTTGGCAAACTCAGTAAGGGGAGATACTCCTAATGAATCTCTCGAAGAGGGACCAGGTATGTCTAATAACTCTGAATTACAGACTTTATTACTAACTTTGCAGAAACAGGTAAAGGAACAAAATGATCGAATTGAACAAATTCCTGGAGTACCACCTATTATCAAAGGCATTGACGTTGATAGATATTCTCAACAACCTTGGAAACCAAGCACAACACCCGTACCCATTCCAAAGAATTTTAAAATGCCTGACGTACCTAAATATGACGGAACAACCGACCCATACGACCATGTAACTACTTTTACCACCGGAGTGAAGGGCAACGACTTAACAAAACAAGAAAATGAGTTGGTCCTAGTTAAAAAATTTGGAGAAACACTTACCAAAGGGACGCTAACTTGGTATTCTCTTCTCCCTGAAAACTCTATTGATTCTTTTGCTGAGCTTGCAGATTCTTTCATACAGACACACTCCGATGCGCAAAAAGTCGAGAAAAGGATGGAGGACATCTTTAAAATAAAACAAGGAGACACGGAACTACTTCGTGAATTTGTAGACAGGTTTCAACAAGAAAGAATGCAACTACCAAGGGTGCCTGATAATTGGGCAGCCATGGCATTCACAAGTAATCTAAATGACAAAAGCTCAGATGCCACGAGAAGACTCAAGGAAAGCTTGAGAGAATTCCCAGCTACAACGTGGAACAATGTTTATAACACGTATAGTACTAAACTTCGAATAGAAGAAGATACCATTGCTCGTCCGAAAGAGGAAGATTATACCATATCCAAACGTTCAGAATCAGACAGGAGATCAGGTTAAAACAGTTACGATCCTTACTTGGGACCATCGGGACGAAACTCATCCCAGGTTCGAAAACACCAGGTCATATTATGGACCACCAAGCAGAGATGCGGGCTCTTACTCATCTAGATCCAGAATGGATCAAGATCAACGACTTAGAGGTAATGCGCGAATTGGGGATCCTTTAATATAAGTACCTCCAAACTAATTTCAGTATTAAGAAATATGGGTGATAAGGTTCAATGGCCCAAAGAGATGAGGTCGAATCAGAATAAGAGGAACCCAGATCTCTGGTGTGAATTCCGTAATGATCATGGACACAGAACTGCAGATTGCAAATTTTTGCAAGGTGAGGTAGAACAATTATTGAAACAGGGCTATTTGATAGAATTGTTCAGTGAAAAAGGTAAACATGCATATATGAAGAACAGGCAGGAGCCCCTAAAACCTCTATCTCCAAAACGAATCGTCAACATGATACACGAAGTTGAAGAAGTAAACGAAGTGGTCTGCAAAACGACCACGAAGTTCACAATTACACACGAAAAACAGGTTCGTGAAAATCTGGAAGCAGACGATATAACCTTCAATGATGTAGATATTGGCGGATTAATGCTTCATCACAATGATGCTCTGGTAATATCTTTACTTATTCATGACACTAACGTAAAAAGAGTGTTGATTGATCCAGGTAGTTCAATCAATATCATTTTGCTAAGAGTCGTGGAAGAAATGCTATTGGGGAATCAAGTAATCCCAAGGNCAAATTAGAGGCGATCAACAAACCGCGAGAAATATAAATTCCGTGGTACACTACAACAAAAAAGTAGAGGTGAAAGAATCAAGGGATAAGGAAGTCTCCCAAGCAGGTGACACCTCCCAAGTAGGGACGGAAGGTATTACTGCTAAAACAGGTACGAAAGAAATTACTACCCAAATAGGGACGGAAGGTATTACTGCTGAAACAGGTACGAAAGAAAATACTTACGAGAAAGTGAATCAAGTCACCACGGAAGAGGCATTGGACCACACGGATGTAGATTCTAGACCGGACGTCATTCATGAACCGGAGGAAAAGGAGCACATCAAAACAACTACGGAAGAGCTCGAAACTGTTCCATTGTCTGAACGAAAGCCTGAACAGAAAGTGTTCATAGGCACGAGGCTGAGTCCTGGTCGAAGAGGTAAGTTAATTGATTATTTAAAGGCTAACGTAGATTGCTTTGCGTGGTCCCATTCAGATATGAAAGGTATCCCACTAGAGGCGATGACTCATAAACTAAATGAAGATCCATCATTCGTACCTGTTAAACAGAAGAAAATAAAGCAAGGACCATTCAAGAACCAAGTGATTGACGAAGAGGTACGAAAACTCTTAAAGATTGGTTCAATACGAGAGGTAACGTACCCTAGTTGGCTAGCTAAGGTAGTACCTAAAAAGAATGGAAAATAGAGAGTATGCGTAGATTATACTGACTTAAATAAAGCATGCCCCAAAGATTCATTCCCATTACCTCATATAGATCAAATGATTGATGCCACCGCAGGTCATGAATTGTTAAGCTTTCTAGATGCGTATTATGGTTATAACCAGGTTAAAATGGATCCCTCATACGAGGAAAAACCTCCTTTATTACAAGCAGGGGGACTTATTGTTATAAAGTCATGCCTTTTGGCTTAAAAAATGCTGGAGCCACATATCAAAGNNNNCAGCCTTAGGAAGATTTATTTCCAAATCTTCCGAGAAAAGTTTCAAATTCTTTGCAGTTCTCAAAAAGCAAAACCGGTTCGAATGGACTGAAGAATGTCAACAGGCTCTCAAAGACCTAATGTCTTACCTATCAAAACCTCCGTTGCTGTCAAAGCCGAAGGAGGGGGAGTGGCTATACGTCTACCTTGCTGTCTCAGAAATTGCTGTAAGTGCAGTATTGGTAAGGGAGAATA
>ML344505.1:0-86266 GCA_005239505.1 Nicotiana paniculata | reverse complement strand
CAATTGCCCAAGTGGGATCCCAAAAATAAGTATCTCACTCTTCCTGAGAATAAAATCTGCACCTATTGTGGTAAGACTGGCCACTACAAATATGAGTGTACTGAAAAAGAGCAGGCCAGTCGAAGAAATGAGAGGTTTGTAAAAGGGAAAAATTGGCTACCAAATTGGGCCAGAAAAAATTTGATTCATCCATTCTCTCATAGAAAAGGACCAAACTAGTTTGTGTTTTTAAGACTAACCTATGATTCTTTTTGTAGGCTCAAGTGAGAGGAGGCAGCCAGATTTGGTATTTGGATAGTGGCTGCTCAAAGCATATGACTGGGAACATGGAACAGTTCCTTTCACTTGAAAGTCTGAAAGGAGGAAATGTCTCCTTTGGAAACAGAAAGAAAGGTAAAATCATTGGGGTTGGTAAGGTAGGTAAGGAATACACACGATACATTGAACATGTGCATCTAATAGATTGCTTGAAATATAGCCTGATCAGTGTATCACAACTGTGTGACAGAGATAACCTGGTTGCTTTTACTTCCACAAAATGTTTTGTGATTAACCTGCTTACTGACAAGATTGTTTTGCAGGGAAAATGAATGAATAACGTCTATGTCATAGACTTGTCCACACTGTATAAAAATGAACTCACTTGCCTAAGTGTGTTGGACAGTGATCCCCTCCTGTGGCACAAACGACTTGGTCATGCGAGTCTAACTCAGCTTAACAAACTAGTCTCTAAGGACTTAGTGTTAGGACTTACTAACATTAAGTTCAAGGAAGAAAAAGTTTGTGAGGTATGTTCCAGGGGGAAGCAGGTAAGGTCCTCTTTCAAAAGTAAGAAAATAGTTAGTACCACCAGGACGTTAGAACTGGTTCATATGGATCTATGTGGTCCTATGAGAACTTTGAGTAGAGGTGGTAAGAGATATATGATGGTTCTAGTTGATGATTTTTCAAGGTTCACTTGGACCTTATTCTGGCATCTAAGGATGAAGCATTTGATATGTTCACCTCATTTGTCAAGAAAAGTCAAAATCAATTAGGACATCAACTAGCATCAATAAGATCTGACCATGGTACTGAATTTGAGAATGTTAAGTTTGCTGAGTTCTGTGATGAACGTGGTGTTAATCATAACTTTGTCTGCTCCTAGAACCCCCCAACAAAATGGGGTTGTTGAAAGGAAAAATAGAACTCTTGAAGATATGGAAAGAACCATGCTTCTATCTAGCAAACTACCTCACAGCTTCTGGGCTGAAGCAATAAACACTGCTTGTTACATAATCAATAGATGCATGACCAGACCTCTGGTAGAGAAAACTCCCTATGAATTACTTAAAGGGAGAAAGCCCAACATATCCCACTTTAGGGCTTTTGGATGCAAGTGTTTTGTACATAATAATGACAAAGATTCCTTAGGAAAATTTGACCCCAGAAGTGATGAGGGAGTATTCTTGGGATATTCATCACATTGAAAAACTTATAAAGTGTATAATAAAAGAACTATGCATGTAGAAGAAAGTATACGTGTTGTCTTTGATGAAACCAACATTCTTGCTGAGAGACAGGAACCTGAAGATGAGGAGCTTGGACTAGTACGAAGCAATGATCACATTGAAGCAAGCATGGAAGGTAGAACAGGTGATGGAACAGGTTCAACTACCCCAAGCATCATGATAGGGGGAATTCAACATATGCAACCTGGCCCTGATCCTGCTTCATAGCAACAAGACACCATGGAATCATCTAGGAATGAACAACTGGTACTTAAACCACACAGATATCAGAGTTCTCACCCTCTTGAGTACATCATAACAGATTTAGCATCCAGAATCAAAACAAGATCATCCTTGAAAAATCTGTGTGCGTTTGATGACTTTCTATCCATGATCGAATCAAAGAACATTGGGGAAGCCCTACAAGATGCTGATTGGGTAAATGCCATGCAAGAAGAGCTGAATCAGTTTGAGAAGTCAAGTATGGCACTTGGTACCTAGGCCACTAGATAGATCAGTGATTGGAAAAAAGTGTGTCTTCAGGACCAAGCTCGATGAGGATGGAACTGTTACAAGGAATAAGGCAAGATTATTTGTTCAAGGGTATAGTCAAGAAGAAGGAATNAAGGAGTCACCTGACCACATATACAAACTCGACAAGGCTCTATATGGTCTCAAACATGCACCAAGAGCATGGTACGAACGATTATCAAAATTCCTGTTAGAACATGGGTACAAACGGGGAAAATTGATAGTACCTTGTTCTTAAGGGAAAAGAGTAAGGATATCCTGGTTATGCAAATATATGTGGATGATATCATATTTGGGGCGACTTCTGAAAAATTGAGCAAGGAATTTGCTATGCTAATGGGAAGTGAGTTTGAGATGAGTATGATGGGTGAGCTAAACTTTTTCTTAGGCTTGCAAATTAAGCAAAACCCAAATGGAACAATGATCCACCAACAAAAGTATGTGAAAGAATTGCTCAAGAAGTTTAAAATGGAAGACTCAAAAGAAATAGACACTCCCATAGCCACAACTACAAAATTGGATGTGGATGAACCTGGTTCATCTGTTGATCAGAAGCTATATAGAGGGATGATTGGGTCTCTATTATATCTCACAACCAACAAACCTGATATTGTGTTCAGCGTGGGATTTTGTGCTAGGTTTCAAGCAAATCCAAAGGAGTCCCACCTCACTGCAGTAAAGAGAATATTGAGATATTTGAAAGGCACCACTGCTTTGTGCCTTTGGTATCCTAAAGGTAGTAATTTCGACCTTGTAGGATATGCTGATGCTAATTATGCAGGATTCCTGGTTGACAGGAAAAGTACTTTAGCCTCATGTTGTGCCCAGTTGCTATGGATCAAACAACAACTCATGGACTTCGGTATTGATGTGGCATGCATTCCTATCTTTTGTGATAACACTAGTGCTATTAGTATGACAAAGAACCCGGTTCATCACAAAAATACTAAGCACATAGATGTTAGGCACCATTTCCTAAGGGATAACTATGAAAAAGGAATGATCTCAATCGAATTTTGTGCTACTGATCATCAAATTGCTGATATATTCACTAAAGCACTTAGTAGGGAGCATTTTGAGAGAAACATGCTGGAATTAGGGATAAGATCACCTGATTGAANTGTGCCAGCATCATGTCTTTATTGCCATACTGTCTTTATTGCCATACTCTTGTGCCATGTATTAATATGATTCCCTGGATACTAATAATGTTTATCTATCTTTGTAAATTGAGGCTATTTAAAGATTTCTAACAGGATGAACCTGGTTCATCTATGTTGATTCATATGACTGACAAGGTACGTACTCTTCTCCATATATTAATTCAGTTACAGTCGCACATGAGCAGTACTCTATCTATATTTGGTTCATTCCAAAGTCTTTGTACTATTCCATAAATGAACCCGTTCCAAGGAGTCACACCAATACTCAATTAGCCTAGAAGTAGGGAACTCTCAACCGTCAAATCAATGACACTCCTACGACTATTAGACTTCCACTTGAATAAATTTTTTATCCGTTGTATAATTAATATCCATATCTTATAAAAGGCAATCATTACTCCTATATTCATAAAGCTACCTTCAAACCAAGTTCAACTCATACTACACAACCCAAAACTTACAACTCGTCCTTTCTTCCTAACAAGACATAAAAATATCTTCTCCACCATCAGCTTCTTCTTTTAATTCCTCACCTAATCGTGATTACGATGGAGGACATTTTGAACCTGTCTCCAATTATCCATCCGTTTACAGTTCTGAATCACTAGAAGTTACATCAACCCCTGAAAATACACCCATTTCTGAACCCACTCCAAACCCTACTCCTGCCCCCAAGAATCGTCGTGTTAAAGTTCTTGCCCGGAAATCTGTTGCTTCGAGGGCTAGGGAAAAATCCTTGGAGGATCTTATTAAATCAGACAAAGGTACTAAGTCAGATTCGTCCATTGAATCCTTTAAATCAGCTAATGAGGAAGACGCACCTGGTTCAACCAGTTCTGAAAAAGATAATCTTGGAATCGATTCTGAATTTACTTCTGCTGATAAAAGATTCGTGTTGGTTGGGTCTGTTATTGATGTTGAAGTACCTGGAGGGCAGAAGGGTGGTAGAAAAGAAAGAATTCTTGAAAGAGAGGGAAAAGAAGATGTGAGGGAATCTGGGGAGGATGGTACCACGCTGGTTATCTGTGGTCCCATTCCTGAAACCGTTGGAGAAAACATCACTGGTTTAGGGGAATCATAGTTGAGGAAGCTGCAGCAGGTCTTGCAAGTCTGAAGAAAGGAATAGATGAACCCGGTTCATCTGGGGAAGAAACATTGGCTAAAAGGCCGAAGAAGCTGGAGGAGTCCTATAACCCCAAGAGACTGTGTTGGACCTGGTCCAATAGGAGGAGCAGCCTACTCCAAGTGTGGCTCAGACACCAAAACCCACATAGGCTAAGCCTTCTTCAAAGAAGTCAGCTAGAATGTCCATCACACCAACAAGATCTGTTAAGAGGACCAGGGCCAAGCCAAAGAAAGTGAAAATTATTGAGGATGATGATGCAGACTTGAGTGGAGAAGAGGAGAAGGAAATCAGAGATGTGACTGACAGAGTTACCATGTTTGGAAAAAGAACAATACTGAAGGGTAAGCTGGTATAGAATTTAGAGGAGCCTGGAATGCAATATCTGATGGAAACTCTGGAGGTGCAGGGCTGGAAGGACCTGGTCCTTCGCATGGAAGGCAGGCTGGCAAGAGCTGAGTTGGTAGAATTCAGGGGGAACGCCATTGTTAAGGAAGGCAGGGTCACCTCCATGGTCAAAGGAATCGAAGTTTCCTTTGATGTTAAAGAGATGGGTGTTATTCTGAACATACCAGCTGAGGGCTATGAGGACTACACAAGGAAAAGATGGCCTTGTCTAGATGGGATGGCCTCAACAATCAACATCACCAGGTTATTCAGTGATAATGAGAAGGAGATTGAACCCAAGACAGTTTACAAGAATGAAATGAAGCCAGAGCACAAGCTACTCTTTGAGTTCGTCATTAAGTTCCTACTGCCTAGACAAGAAAGAAGGCACATGGAAAATTATATGGATCTTACCTTGATGTAATGCTTGTACAGGGAAAGCAAATAAATTGGCCGGCTTTCATCATCCAACTCTTTGACAGAGTGGTGAATGGAACCAAAGCACACGCAATTCCATATGGCTTCATTCTGACAGCAGTGCTGTCACATTTTGGGGTTCCAGTAAAGAAGGCTGAGATGGCTACTGCCAAAGACTATTTTGGGAAGGAAACTTTTCTTACATGTGACTACAATGTCAATGTTCCTGTGGATGAACCTGGTTCAACTAGGAAGCAACCAGTCAACATCAAAGTTAGAACTCTGGTGCAGGAAAATGAGATTAAGGATATGGAGATCCTTCGTTTGAAGTCTCGTGTGATTGAGGTTGAAGCTGAGCGGGATGCTCTTAAGACTGAATTAGAAAAGGAGAAAGAAAAGAACGAGGGTGTTCTTCAGCAGATGCCTTCTCTCCTAAAATCCAAGACCACAACCTCCTCTGCACCTTCCCATCCTTAGGCTTTCCAGAGCTTCAAAAACCCCTCTTTAGACCAGTTATTCAGTTTCAGTTATTTTTACTCTATTTTTTTTTGCTCATGGTTGGTTTGTTTTTGTTTTTCTGTATGGTGTTGATAATCGTTACTAATCAATGAATTTTGCTTCTAGTTATTGACTTGTCTCAATTTCTTAGTTAGCTAACATTTATTGGCTTCTTGTGTTGATTAATCATGCTTTGCACCTGCAGTTGCCTCAATGACCATGAGTAATAATTAATAAATCTGGTAAGTGCATCATTTTGCAAACTTTTCGATGATGCCAAAAGGGGGAAGATATGTGCTGAACTTTTTCAAAACATTTTTTCCAAAGTGATATTTATAACCTAATGAACCTAGATTCTCTATGATTAATGCTTAAAATCATACAAAGTGGTTGAAGTGTATACATGATTAAGCACGGAGTTTGTCATCATCAAAAAGGGGGAATTTGTTGACCCATATCACTGCATAGTTTTGAAGATTGACAAATGGCACCAGTTGAACCAGGTCCATTAGAGCACACATCTTAAATTGAATATCTAGCACATGAACCGTATATGAATAAGAGATACTTGTAAATGTGAAATATCAATGAACCAAGAGATTGTCTCCTAATGCAAAAAGGTTGAAAACTGATGAGTTGATTGAAGTTGAATTCAGCAAGGAAAGTAGCAAAATAAAGGAAGTTGAGTTTGGTATGAATTATGTTCACCCAGGTAGAGTTGGACTAGAATTGGACGACAAGCTCAACAACTGACTCTATAATACTTGATGTATTTCTGCTGGAATTCTACACGCACAAAAGCTGAAGTGAATCAAAATCTGAAAGCAAAGTTCCCAGAGTTATTTTGCTAGCATAATCATTGTGCGATCCAAAGGCTACAGTTCAACTAGAAGAACCAGTTCCATCTGATTGATTATTGAGTCTAGTTGATTGTAGTAGGAGTTTTAATATTGTATCTTTCAGCTTTCATAGAAGCAATTGTAATAGGTACGTATTTTGTTCAAGTTAGAGTTAACTTGAGGTGTGTAGAAATCAGCTAGGGGCTAGTTACTACAAAGGGATTAGAACTAGTCCTAGGATTACAAAAGAGTTTATTTTGTAAGTCTGTTTGGCTCAGAGTTTTAGTGAAGAGTTTGAGCAAATCCTACTGAGGAGTAGGTCATGGTTTTTTCACCTTTTGAGCCAGGTGTTTTCCACGTAAAAATCTCTGTATTTTTACTTTACTGCTTTTTATTATTCTGCAACAGTAGTAGTTTGAACAACAAGAAGAACCAGGTTCTTCTATTGAGACAGCACTCGAAAATTGGGTACCACACAAGGTAGCCTATCTTCTTGTGTGGTATTGATGTCTAAAAACTCAAAGATACTAGATACTCAAGTACAAAAAGTTAGGAATAGTCTAGACTTCAGATAGAGGTTGGGTTTTAGTTTAGCTTACAAAGGAGACCCTAGAGAAAAGTTTTTAAATCTCTAAGAGCTAACATTTGAGGACGAATATTTCTAAAGGGGGAAGGATGTTAAAGCCCGTACTTCAATATTAGGATGAGTCATAGTAATCCATATGAGTTTGAAGGGATTAAGACCATTCAAGAGGTTATAAAGGATTTGTGACTATGTTATTTTAAGACCCCGTAAGTTTAACAATATTGATACCGTTATATATATTTGATATGGTATTTTGAGTGGAACATTTTTGTAAAAAGTTTGAAAAATATAATTTTATATATTTATTATGTTACTACTTCCGAATATTCTTTAAATTATACAAATACTATGAGAAAGTTTATGAGATTTTCTTTATTGTAAAGATAAAAATTATTTTCTTTGTACTCTTTATATGAGATTAGGAAAATTAAAAGTTGAGAAAATATATATTTTTACATGGATGTTTTAATTAAATAATAGTGTATGTATGTCATTTATATGGTACCGCATGACCATGATAGTAAGATGTATAAAGTATGCTAAAAGTGATTAGTATTTTAAGTAATTTGAGATAATTTTTAATTATGTAGATAATTGAGTAATTATTGATTTATAGTGGAAGATTAACTAATTAATTAAGATACTTGGATAAGATTAATGAGTCTCCACGTGGCAGCCAAGGATCTTAGGTAAATATGACTCTTAATCCATGTGAAAGGTCGCGCATTTAGAAGTTTTTTCGTGGCTAAGTTACACATAAGTGGGGCCTACATCCAAAGGTTAAAAACCTCTATAATTCATTACATTATCTCTTTAATATAATAAAAAGCTTCAGCAATTCATAAAAGATTTTATGATAGCAACATGATTTGCTTCAACCAAAATTTATACAAGACTACTTAGTGCTATAACAACATGAAATTTCAAATTCTAAGGGAGAACGACATAATCTTCCTCAAGAATACCATACGGATTTTTCCCTACTTTGATCCGCCGTTATGTGATTTGTCGCAACTAACGTGTGTTAGAGGGATTGTCAAGAGAATTGACTCAGGTATGTTAAGGCTAATCCTTATTTCTTTTGTCATGATCCAAGTAGCGATATGTAAACATAATGATATTCCATAAGTGCTTCTACTCTTAGAAGTTAAGGATGTTTATGTTATTTGTTCCTGTAAAGTGATATTCAATCATGTCTAAGTATGCCCCCAAGTCCCTAATGAGGTATATGATAGATATGTTAATGTTTATAATATAGTGATACATATACATGCATCTTCATGCATTTTCTTACCGTGCTACGGTCGGTCGGGAAGTTACCACCGGTTGGGCAGTTATGTATCATTATTACCACCGGTTGGCCAGTCATGCAAATTCATTTACCACCGAGCTAAGACCCGTGGGGAAGTCATGCATTTACCACCATGCTACGGCCAGTCGGGCAGTTACCACTGATCAGTTGGGCAGTCATTTATCATACAATATGGATAATAGTCTCAAGGAGAAACATTATATATATAAGTATAATAAGTATGTATATACAAATATTGAGGTTGATTATTATATCTCTTTAATTAATGTTGACTAATTGTTATGTTTCAGTTCTGCCTTACATACTCGGTACATTATTCGTACTGACTTCCTTTTATTGGGGGCGGTGCATTCATGCCTGCAGGTATAGATAATCAGTTTGATGAGCCCTCATAGTAGAGGAGGTTGGCATTCAGCGAAGGAGCGGTAATACTGCACCTCATTCGGAGTGCAACCGAGTCTATAATTCATTGTGTCAGAGTTTTGCTACGGACTTATGGGTAGGCAGTCACCTTGTTCCGTTCGATGTCAATAATCTTAGCGGCTTTGTAGACACAAGTTCATTTTGTATAGTAAGTTATTTACCTTGACTGCTCGTGTATATTTATGTTTTAAATGTGATGGTTCATTGATAGTTATAAAAGGAATGAGTTCATCCAACTCGACCTATGTATGTTCTAGTTTTGGTCGAGTGATCATAAGTTACATAGTCGTTCATAAGTTACATAGTGGTTCCCTCGGGCCAGCACAGAATAGGGTGCCATCCACGCCTGCCCATGTTTGGGGAGTGACATAGGGGGCCTCGGTGTGCTTCGGATGCTTAATGGAGGAAATATTGGACTTAGGAAATTTCTGAAGTTTGCTGGTTTCTGGTGTTTCGCACCTATGGTGGGGGGACCGCAGGTGCAGAGCCGCACGTGTGGATGATTAAGCGCTAAAGAGAATTTGGAGGGAGTGGTCAGGGGTCGCAGGTGCGAGTGAGTTCCGCATCTGCGAAGGCTGCAGATGCAATGAAGAGATTACAGGAGCAGAGGGGGACCGCAGAAGCAGACTTATGTCCGCAGGTGTGCACACGCAGGTGCGACCTTTTGATGGCGGAATTGGGCAATGAGTTTTAAGTCAAATCCGCACTTGCGATGGAAATTCGGCAGGTGCGGGACCGCATATGCGGTTGAAGGCTCGCAGAAGCGAGATCTCTGGTAGAAAAAGGGCCAAATCGAGGGTTTATGTCATTTTTCATCATTTGGACTTGAGAGCTTAGAACTAGGTGATTATTCGAGGGTTTTCAGAGGAATCTTTGGGGTATTGATTCCTAAATCGTTTTTGGTTGTATTCCATTAATCTATAGTTGTTTTCTTCATTAAATTAAGGAAATTGGGTGAGAAATTTAGGGAAAATCAGGAGAAGTACTTCAACCGAGTATTTGAGTTTTGATTGGTATTTAGACATCGGATTTGGATAATATTTGGTACGAATGAAATCGTGAGTGAATGTGTATTTATATTTTGTGACTTTTACCTGATTCCGAGACGTGGGCCCGATGAAGCTTTTAGGGCGATTTCCTATTTCTTGCTTTAGCTTTCATTTCAGTAGCTAGATTAGTTCCTTGTAGTTATATTTATGATATGTAATTGATTTTGGCTAGATTTGGGCCATTCAGAGTCAGATTTTTGTGGAAAGAGCATTGTTACGAATTGATTAAGCTTGGTTCGAGGTAAGTGGCTTGCCTAACCTTGTGTAAGGGAACTCCCCTTAGGATTTCGTACTGTTTTGATATGTGAGCGCCGTGTACGTGAGGTGACGAGTACGTACACAGGCTAATTGTTGTAAAACCCAATTTCTGCTAAATAATAACATGTTTCCTTCTTATTTGAGTCATATCAGCATGTGTAGAATCCTGATAGATTAGAATAATGCATACTTGTGTTAGTTATTTATCTGAACCATGTGCAGCATGTTTAGTGAATTTTCCTTTCTTTCCTTAATAGGTACTTTGTCTGAATTGTACGATTTCGTGTTGTAGCTGTTGAATTCTATTGTTTGAGTTGTGTATTTACTTTTGGGACTACAGAACGGTATTCTGGGAGATCCCCCTGCATATTTACTTTGGGACTACAGAACGTTATTCTGGGAGATCCCTCTATTTTTCATATTTACTTTGGGACTACGGAAAGGTATTCCTGGAGACCCTCTTGCACATTTACATTTGGAACTACGAGACGGTATCTCGGGAGATCCCCTGTTGTATTTCTGTGTACTGAGCTGTTGCCTTCTATGATTTCTTTCTTGTTAAATTTTGGTATTTATTTTACTGCGATATTTTCATTCTGCCTTACTTTATTATATATATATATATACCAGTAGGGCCCTGACCTTACCTCGTCACTACTCGACTGAGGTTAGGCTTGGTAGTTACTGGGTACCATTGTGGTGTACTCACGCCCTTTCCTGCACATGTTTTCTTGTGCAGATCCAGGTTCCTCCTACCAGCCTCGTTCATAGTTTTAGTAGCTATTTTCGGAGACTTCAAGGTACATCTGCCCGTGCCCACTGATCCTCAGAGTCCCCCTCTATTCCCCTATAGTCATTCTTTCCCTTATTTCTATAGAAAGTGATGTATAGAATAGTTAGAACTTCGTATAAGCTTGTGACTTACGGTGTTACAGGTTTTGGGAGTGCTATGTATATTTCGAGAGTTGATTATTGTATATGCCGAGCGTCACCTCAATTGATTATTTAAATTATTTGTTATTGTTAGTTGTGTATTTTCATGTTTTCATGTCATTTCTGCAAAGTGTTAGGTTTACCTAGTTGTAGAGACTATAGGTGCCGTCACAACAATTCACGGAGGGAGAATTTGGGTCGTGACAAGTCGGTATCAGAGCTCTAGGTTCATAGGTGTCATGAGTCACAAGACGGTTTATTATCTCACGGATCGGAAAAACGGAGACATCTGTACTTATCTTCGGGAGGATATGGAACTGTTAGGAACAATCATACTTCTTTTGATTCCTTGCCGTGCGAGTTATTGGCATCAAATTATAAAATCCCTATTCTATTCTTTCTCATAGATGGTAGGACCCGTACCGACAGATGTGATGACCAGGCACCAGCCCCCCTGCTGGAACCGCCAGAGGTCAGGGCCGGGGTAGAGAACGACCATGCGGTGCAGCCAGGTCACCCGCGCAAGCTGCGATAGAGGAGCCCCCAACAGCTCCAGCTGGAGGGCAGGCACTAGAGGTTCCTATTGCTGTACTAGCCCTTCATGAGACTCTAGCCCAGTTCATGAACATGTTCACCACCTTAGCTCAGGCTGGATTGATCCCATTAGCTCCCGCCACATCTCAGGCCATGGGAGGGGCATAGATTCCCGCAACCTGTACTCCTAAGTAGAGGGTCCAGACATATCCGGCCCCAAAGTTCATTCCTAATCTGACAGAGCTCTGGTTCAGCATTAGACCAGGACAACCACTTCTAAGGAGGAGCAGATTAGACTTGAGAGGTACAAGAAGTACCACCCACCTACCTTCAGCGGATTAGCTACAGAGGATGCTCAGGGTTTTGTGGAGGAGTGTCATCGTATTCTCCGTAGTATGGGCGTAACAGAGACGAATGGGGTTTCTTTTACCACTTTTTAGCTTAGAGGAGCAGTTTCAGTTTATCAGTGGTGGCATGCTTATGAGTTGAGTAGTCCGGACGAGGAAGCCTTACTTATATGGACTTAGTTCTCGGATATGTTTTTGAGAGAGTATGTCCCTCAGAGCCTTAGGGATGCATGGCGCGCAGAGTTTGAGCAGTTGTGCGAGGGTTCTATGACTGTGTTAGAGTATGCAGTCTATTTCAGTGATTTTCCTCGACATGCACCAGCCTTGGTTGCCACAGTTCGGGAGAGGGTTCATCGCTTTATTAAGGGATTCCCCCCAGCATCACATTCAGTATGCCAGGGAGTTGGAGATGGATGTCTCTTATCATCAGGTTGTGAGTATTGCTAGGAGATTGGAGGGCATGCTTTCCCGGGACAGAGAGGAGAGATAGGACAAGAGGTCTCGAAAGACTAGTTATTATTGTGGAGCTCGTCCCCCAGTAGCTCTCCATGGTAGGGGTTATGTGTGTCGCCCCGTTCATTTAGATCTCCCAGCCGCTAGCGTTGTTCCGGCCCCTTCTATGCCTCAAGAGCCTTATTATGCACCTCCAATATCTAGTGTACCTCCTGCTCGGGGTGCTATTAGCGGCCAGTCTAGCAGACCTGGCCTAAGTCAGTCACAACAGCCACGCCCTCTGGGGGGGTTGTTTTGAGTGTGGCGACACTCGCCATATGGTGAAGTATTGCCCCAGACTTGGGAAGGGTGCACCTCCACCAAGTACTCCACCGGGTCCTCAGGCCATGATTCCAGCACCAGCTACCACCGCACATGTTCAGCCAGCTCAAGGTGGAGGTCGGGGAGGTCGGGGTCACCCTAGAGGGGGAGGCCAGACTAGGTATTATGATCTTCCGGCTCGTTCAAAGGCAGTTTCTTCTGACTCTGTCATTACAAGTATTGTTCCATTCTGTCATAGAGATGCGTCGGTATTATTTGACCTAGGCTCTATGTATTCATATGTGTCCTCTTATTTTGCCCCACATTTGGGCGTATCTCGAGATTCTCTGAGTTCCCCTATTTTTGTATCTACTCATGTAGGAGATTTTCTTATTGTGGATCATGTGTATCACTCGTGTTTGATTTGTCTTAGTGGTTTTCATACCAGAGCCAATTTAATATTACTCAACATGGTAGATTTTGATGTTATCTTGGGCATGGACTGGTTGTCGCCCCATTATGCTATTCTTTATTGTCACGCTAAGACCGTGACATTGGCTATGCTAGGATTACTACAATTAGAGTGGAGGGGTACCTTACAGTATATTCCCCGCAGAGTTATTTCATTTCTTAAGGCTCAACGAATGGTTGAGAAGGGGTGTGACGCGTATTTAGCGTATGTGAGAGATGTCATTAATGATACCCCTACCGTTGAGTCAGTTTCACTAGTGAGAGACTTCCCCGATGTGTTTCCAGCTAATCTTCCAGGCATGCCGCCCAACAAAGATATTGATTTTGGCATTGATTTGTTGCCGGGCACTCAACCCATCTCTATTCCTCCATACCATATGGCTCCTCCTGAGTTGAAGGAGCAGTTGTTGGAGTTTCTTGATAAGGGCTTCATTCGTCCTAGTGTGTCACCTTGGGGTGCTCCAGTCTTGTTTGTAAAGAAAAAGGATGGTTCTATGCGTATTTATATTGATTATCGCTAGCTGAAGAAAAGGTATCCATTGTCTCGTATTGATGACTTATTTGATTAGTTACAGGGTTCCAGGGTGTTTTCCAAGATTGACTTACATTCATTCTATCATCAGTTGAAGATTCGGGAGCCAGATATCCCAAAGACTACCTTCAGGACCTAATAAGGTCACTATGATTTTCTTGATATGTCTTTTGGGCTGATCAATGCCCAGTGACCTTTATGCATTTGATGCACAATGTGTTCCGGCCTTATCTTGACTCCTTCATCATTATGTTTATTGACGACATTCTGGTGTACTCGCAGACTTAGGAGGGTCATGAGCAGCACTTGTGGACTGTGCTTCATACTTTGAGAGAAAATAAGTTGTATGCAAAATTTTCTAAGTGTGAGTTTTGGCTAGACTCAGTGACATTCTTGGATCATGTGGTATCGAGTGATGGGATCAAGGTAGATCTGAAGAAGGTGGAAGCGGTTCAGAGTTGGCCTAGACCGTCATCAGCTACGAAGATCTGCAGTTTTCTTGGTTTGGCGGGGTATTACCTTTGTTTTGTAGAGAGATTCTCATCTATTGCAGCACCAATGAACAGTCTGACCCAGAAGGGTGCTCCGTTCAAGTGGACATAGGAGTGTGCGGAGAGCTTTCAGAAGCTCAAGACAGCTTTGACTACAACCTCAGTATCGGTATTGCCTATGAGTAGTCTGACCTAGAAGGGTGCTCCGTTCAAGTGGACAGAGGAGTGTGAGGAGAGCTTTCAGAAGCTCAAGACAACTTTGACTACAACCCCAGTATAGGTATTGCCTACAGGTTCGGGGTCTTACACTGTATATTATGATGCGTCGCAGATTGGTCTTGGCGTAGTGTTGATGCAGGATGGTAGGGTGATTTCCTATGCGTCCAGACAGCTGAAGATGCATGATAAGAACTATCCTGTCCATGGCCTTAAGTTAGCAGCTATTGTTCATGCCCTGAAGATTTGGCGGCACTATTTGTACATTGTTCCTTGTGAGATTTACACCGATCATCGGAGTTTGCAGCATCTGTTCAAGCAAAAGGATATTAACTTGCTTCAGCGGAGGTGGTTGGAGCTACTTAAGGACTATGATATCACCATTTTGTACCACCCGGGGAAGGTCAATATGGTGGCCGATACTTTGAGTAGCGGGGCGGAGAGTTTGGGGAGTTTAGCCTATCTTCCAGCAGTAGTGAGACCCTTAGCATTGGATGTTCAAGCCTTAGCCAACCAGTTTGTGAGATTGGATATTTCTGAGCTGAGTCAAGTGTTATATTGTGTGGTATCTTCGTCTTCTCTTTATGATCGCATTAGGGAGCGTCAGTATGATGACTCCCATCTGCTTGTCCTTAAGGACACGGTTCAACATGGTGATGCTAAGGAGGTCACTATTGAGGATGATGGCGCATTGAAGATGCAGGGCAGGCTATGTGTGCCTAATGTAGATGGTTTGCATGAGTTGGTTATTCAGGAGGCTCATAGCTCACGGTACTCCATTCATCCGGGTGTCTTGAAGATGTATCAAGACTTGAGGCAGCATTACTGGTGGAGGAGGATGAAGAAGGACATAGTGGAGTATGTGGCTCGGTGCCTAAATTGCCAAAAGGTGAAGTATGAGCATCAGCGACCGGGTGGTTTGCTTCAGAAGTTAGAGATTCCAGAGCGGAAATAGGAGCGGATCACTATGGATTTTGTTGTTAGACTCCCACGGACTCAGTGGAGGTTTGATGCAGTTTGGGTGATTGTGGATAGGCTGACCAAGTCAGCTTATTTCATTCTAGTGATGACTAGATATTCTTCCGAGCAAGTGGCTCGAATGTACATCGGTGAGATCGTCAGGCTTCATGGAGTACCGGTATCTATTATCTCTGACCAGGGTACGTAATTTACATCACGATTCTAAAGATTCGTACACTATGAGTTGGGTACTAGAGTGGAGATGAGCACATCATTGCATCCTCAGACGGACGAACATTCTGAGCGCACTATTAAGATATTAGAGGATATGCTCCGTGCGTGTATGATGGAGTTTGGAGGGTCATAGGACCAGTTCTTTCCACTTGCGGAACAACAAAAATTATTAGTCGAGCATCCAGATGGAATCGTATAAGGCTCTGTATGGTAGGCGGTGTCGGTCCCCAGTGGGTTGGTTCGAGCCGGGCGAGGCCAGATTATTGGGTATAGACTTGGTCCAGGATGCCTTGGATAAGGTGAAGGTGATTCAGGATCGACTTTGCACAGCCCAGTCCAGACAGAAGAGTTATGCAGACCGGAAGGTTTGCGATGTAGCATTCATGGTTGGAGAGCGGGCCTTGCTCCGGGTATTGCCTATGAAGAGCGTTATAAGGTTTGGGAAGAAGGGCAAGCTGAGACCAAGGTACATTGGTCCTTTTGAGGTGTTGTGGTGTGTTGGGGAGGTTGCTTATTAGATTAGCTTACCTCCCAGCCTAACAGGGGTTCATCCGGTATTTCACATTTCTATGCTCCGAAAGTATCACGGTGATCCGACATATATATTGGATTTCAGCTCAGTCCAGTTGGACAAGGATCTATCTTATGTTTCTATTTTTGACAGACAGGTCAGAAAGCTAAGGTCAAAGAACATTGCTTCAATAAAGGTTGTGTGGAGAGGTCATCTGGCCGAGGAGGCGACTTGGGAGACCGAGCAGGATATGCGTAGTCATTATCCTCATATTTTCACAGCTTTAGGTATGTCTCTACACTCATTCAAGGACGAACGATTGTTTTAAGAGGGGGAAGATGTGACGACCCAGCCGATCGTCTTGAGAGTTATAGCCCCGTCCCCTATTAACTGCTTCCCCCGTATCTATTTCTGCTATTGTGTCATTCCGGGAGGTTTTGTTTCGGTTTTTGGAAGTGTTTGGTACACTTAGTCCCTAAACGGAGGTTTTAGCCTTAGGATTTGGACCATAGTCGAAACTTTGTGAAGACGATTCTGGAATGGAGTTTCGTCAGTTCTGTTAGCTTTGTTAGGTGATTTGAGACTTAGGGGCGTGTCCAGATTGTGTTTTGGAGGTCTGCATCTCATTTAGGCTTGAAATGGCGAAAGTCAAAGTTTTGGAGATTTTGGCCGGTAGTGGAAATTATGATATCGGGGTCAGATTCCAATTCCAGAAGTTGGAATAGGTCCATAGGGTTGAATATGACTTGTGTGAAAAAATTTGGGGTCAATCGGATGTGATTTGATAGGTTTCAGCATCAGTTATCGAATTTAGAAGTTTCCAAGTTCTTTAAGTTTGAATTAGAGGATGATTTGTGATTTTAGAGTTGTTTGATGTGGTTTGAGGGCTCGACTAAGTTCTTATGGTGTTTTAGGATTGGTTGAGGTCCCAGGGGCCTCAGGTGTGTTTCAGATGCTTAGTAGAGGAAATATTGGACTTAGGAAATTTCTAAAGTTTGCTGGTTTCTGGTGTTTCGCACTTGCGGTGGGGGGATCACAGTTGCGGGGCTTCACATGCGGATGATTAAGCGTAAAGTAGGATTTGCAGGGAGTGGTCAGGGGTCGCATGTGTGAGGTGAGTTCCGCATCTGCGATGCCTGCAGATGTGCTGAAGAGATCACATGAGCGGTGGGGGACCGCAGAAATGGACATATGTCTGCAGGTGCGACCTTTTTGATCGTAGAAGCGGGCAATGAGTTTTAAGTGAAATCTGCCCCTGCGATGGAAATTCTGCAGGTGCGGGACCGCATATGTGGTTGAAGGATCGCACTAGCGAGATCTCTGGCAGAAAAAGGACCAAATCAAGGATTTATGTCATTTTTCATCTTTTGGACTTGAGAGCTCGGAACGAGGAAATTTTTCGAAGGTGTTTTTGAGGAAGCTTTGGGGTAATGATTCCTAACTCATTTTTGGTTGTATTCGATTAATCTATAGTTTCTTTCTTCATTAAATTAAGGAAATTGGGTGAGTAATTTGGGGAAAATGGGAAAAAGTTCTTCAACCGAATTTTTGAGTTTTGATTGGGATTTAGACATCGGATTTGGATAATTTTTGGTACGAGTGAACTCGTGAGTGAATGGATATTCATATTTTGTGACTTTTACCCGATTCCGAGACGTGGGCCTGGGAAGGCCTTTTAGGGCGATTTCCAATTTCTTGCTTTAGCTTTGATTTCAGTAGCTAGATTAGTTCCTTGTAGTTATATTTATGATATGTTATTGATTTTGACTAGATTTGGGCCATTCAGAGTCAAATTTTCGTGGAAAGAGCATTGTCACAGATTGGTTGAGCTTGGTTCGAGGTAAGAGGCTTGCCTAACCTTGTGTAGGGGAATTCCCCTTAGGATTTCATATTATTTTGATATGTGAGCGTCGTGTACGTGAGGTGACGAGTACGTACACGTGCTAGTTGTTGTAGAAACCCGGTTTATGCTAAATAATAACATGTTTCCTTCTTATTTGAGTCATATCAGCATGTGTAGTATCCTGATAGATTAGAATAACATGCCTACCTGCCTTAATTGTTTATCTGAACTTCGTGCAACACGTTTAGTGAATTTTTCTGTCATTCCTTAACTGGTAATTAGTCTGAATTGTAGGATTTCGTGTTGTAGCTGTTAAATTCTATTGTTTGAGCTGTGTATTGACTTCTGGGACTACGAAACGGTATTCCGGGAGATTTCCTGCATATTTACTTTGGGACTAGGGAACGGTATTATGGGAGATCCCCTTGTTTTGCTTATTTACTTTGGGACTAAGGAACGGTATTTAGGGAGATCCCCCTGAACATTTACGTTTGGGACTACGAGACGGTATCTCGGGAGATCCCTTGTTGTTATCTCTATGTACTGAGTTGTTACCTTCTATGATTTCATTCTTGTTAAATTTAAATGTTTATTTTACTGTGATATTTCATTCTGTCTTTCTTTATTATATATATACCACTAGGACCCTGACCTAACCTAACCTCGTAACTACTCGACCGAGGTTAGGCTTGAGACTTATTGGGTATCGTTATGGTGTACTCACGCCTTTTCCTGCACATATTTTTTGTGTGCATATCGAAGTTCCTCCTACCAGTCTCATATTTAGTTGCAGTCGCTGCTATTTTCGGAGACTTCAAGGTAAATCTGCCCGCGCCCGCGGATTATCGGAGTCCCCCTCTATCATCCTATGTCCATTATTCTCTTATTTCTATAGACAGTGATGTATAGAACGGTTAGAACTTCGTAGAAGCTTTTGACTTACTTAGTCGTAGAGACTAGGTGCCGTCACAACAATTCACAGAGGGAGAATTTGGGTCGTGACAACATTTAATGAAATGAATCAAGCGAAAAAAGAAACTTGAATGACCGGGATAATATAAAAAAGTCCAATTTTAATTAATATATACAATAAATTAACCAAAAAGTTGATATGGTATAAGTTTTTGAAGTAATCAACTGAATCGAATCATTAACACCTCTATCCATCATCATAATCTCTCACAAATTTTTGCCCCGAACTCAAACCATTAGAATATCATCATGGTGAGATTGCTCTTGTTATTTTTGGCTTGAATTATGTTTTTATTTTTTTAGGAAAATCATAGTCCTTATAGTTTTGGGAAAACACATTGTTCTAATAGATTTGGAAAAAGAGAATTTATTGTTCTCATCGGACAGGAAAACCTTTCTCTTATTGGTTTGAGACTATTGGAATCTATATATAGGTTTTGTAGTTGGAAATTCTACAAAATTGTATTATGCTTTTCTTCTCATTTACAGTCAAAAGCTCGATCTGCTTTTGCGCCTAAGACTAGGTTTAGGCGAACTTCGTTAAAATCTTTGTGTTATTTTTTTTCTCCATTTTCTTTTTGTGTGATTACGTGCTAGGTAACTTACGATTTTTAGCAATAATTAGTATCAGAGCAATGTTCAGGTTTTTACATATAATCTAGGGTTACTATGTCTTCATCATCTTCAACAAAGTATGAAGTAGAGAAAATCGATGGGGGTTCTAGTTTCTGAAAGATTAGGATGAAATCGTTTCAGATGTTACAAGGGTTATGGAAGACAATTGATGAGAATTTTTCTGAAGAAATGAAAGAGACAGAGAAGGTAAAACTGAAGGAGTGGGCTTTGAGTGAGATCTTCATGAACGTCATAGATAGCGTTCTTAGGAAATTGCTGAAGAAACTTTTGCACCAATGGCATGGAAGAAGCTGGAAGATATGTATTCTAAGAAATCATTGACAAACCATCTCTACCTAAAAATGAGGTTATACAATCTCCATATGAATAAAGGTACACCTGTTAAAACTCACTTTGATGTGTTTAATTCAATTATAATGGCTTGAAGAATGCGAATATCAAAATTGAGAGTGAGGATCATGCCTAGATTGTTTTATTTTCTTTACAACCATGTGATGATACTTTTGCCGATATATTGCTATATGGGAAAGACATTATTTCATTGAAAGATGTTAGTAATGTACTAAAATCTAAAGAGTTGAAAAAGAACTTTTCAGAAAACAGAACTGAGGGTGAGGGTCTTGTGAGTAGAGGAAGAACACAACAGAACGACTTCAATTGAAAAAGGCCAGCAACCAAATCGAAGTCTAGAGCAAGAAAGCAGAACTGTTATGAGTGGGGGGAACAAGGTAACTACAAGAGAGATTTTCCTAAGTTGAAAGAGAAAAAAGGGAAGTAGAAGTAGATAATTCTGCAAATACTGTTGACACTGGAAATTATTCTGTTGATAGTGACTATGTAGGGTAAGTTTGTGTCATGAGTTCTATTCATGGGCAGAATTCTTGGGTTCTTGATTTTGATGCTACTTTTTACATGTATCCACACAAGAATTGGTTTGAAATTTACAAGTAGATGAGTCGGACTGTCTACATGGGAGATAATAATCCATTACCAGTAGAGGGGATTGGTAACATCAGATTGAAAATGTTAGATGGAATTATCAGAAATTTGTTTTTCCGTTCGACTTTGGATGATAAAGGATATAGGTCTCAATCTTAGAATGGAATACTTAAAGTGTGTAAAAGGCTCCATGGTACTCATGAAGGGTAAACTGTATTCTAAATTGTATCATCTTCAGGTCAGTGTAGTTGAAGGGGAAGCTGTTGTAGCTTCTAGAAAAGATGATCTGAATCAGTCTTAGTTGTGGCACTTGCGAATTGGCAATATGAGTGACAAGAGATTGTCTTTGTTGAGAAATCAAAATTTGCTACAATAATCAAGTTTATTTAAATTTTTGGGAGCATTGTGTGTTTGGTAAACAGACAAGGGTGAAAGTTAGCAAGAAGGTAGAGCACAAGACCGCAGACAGGTTAGATTATATACGTTTAGACTTGTGGGGACCAAACAGAGTTTTCTCAAAGAGTGGTACTAGGTATTTTATGTCTTTGATTAATGATTTCTCAAGAATGGTGCGAGTGTATTTTCTGAAATAAAAGATAAGGCATTTTCAACGATTATTGTATGGAAGATGATGGTTGAGAGACAGACGGAAAGAAAATTCAAGTGTCTTCGGACTGACAATGGGTTGGAATTTTACAATTCTGAGTTCAATGATTTCTGCAGCAGAGAGGGCATAGTGAGGTACCGTACTTGTGTCAAAACACCACAACATAATGGTATTGCAGAACGTATGAACAAAATGCTTTGTGTTAGGGCAGGAAGCATGCTTTCACACTCACGTGTTAGCAGTGATTTTTGGGCTGAAGCAATCAATACAACTTACTATTTGGTCAACAGATCTCCATGCACATCTATAGTTCATACTTTTGAGTTATGGTTTCGCCTATTGATTATTCAAATTTGAGAATATTTGGTTGTCCTGCTTATTCTCATTCTCATGTGAAGGATGAAAAACATGAGCAGAGGGCAAAAAAGTACATATTTCTAGGGTATGCAACTGGACTGAATGGTTATAAGTTGTGTTGTACAAATCAAAAGACTCCGGGGTTAATTATTAGTACTTATGTGACATTCAATGAATCTGCCTCTGAATAGACAGAGGGAGAAGGCAATAGTAGAAATAGATCGTGGTGTCAGTGATAAAAAAGAGCTGGAAATTAAATCTCCCCTAGGTCAGTCCAGTTGTTCTAAAATAGAGGAAGTGGAGGAGGTGCAAGATATAGATCAAGATGATAATATTAATGCACATGGAAACATCAACCATATATCATTATAACGGGCAGAGAGAAGAGAGTGATCAACCGACCGCAAAGGTTTACAAACATAATCGATGGAAATCTTCTTGGATATACGAATCTTGTGGGATTTACTTTGGCAGTTGCATAAACTGTTGACGTGTTTGAGTGTAATAGCTATCCGGAAGCTATTTTGAGTACAAAATCAAATCGACAGATTTGTTCTATAATTAAAGAGATTAGGTCTCTTAACAAGTTTAGGCATTGCCTAGAGTTGGTTGATATTTTGTGGCAACAGGTAGAGCCCTTGCGAGGGCTAAGGGCAAGGTAGAAAATAATTGTTCGTGTTAATGAAAAGAATTCAAGTCAACGCGAAGATTTGTTATTTTTGGCGTGAATTATTTCCTCGTATTTTTAAGAAAATCATAATCCCTGTAAGTTTGGGAAAAACTCATTGTTCTAATATATTTGGGAAGGAAAAATGTATTGTCCTTATCGGATTGATAACTCTTATAAGTTTGGGACTATTTGGGATCTATATATAGGGGTTTTAGTTGGGGATTTTATAGATTGTATTGTGGCTTTATTCTCATGCCTAATAGAAAACTCTCTCTGCTTTTGCCCCGAGTATTAGTCTTAGCTGAACCTCATTAAATTCTTGTGCTATTTTTATCTTCTCTATTACCCACAATTTTCCGCAACAATTTTAAATGGAGTACAAACGAGTTTGATGCCTATATTCGATAAGAGAACCTCCAATTCGCACTAAATGGCAAGTTTTCTGAATGGCAAAACTTAAATTAAGGATTTGTAGACTAATCTCTGTTTAATCCAAATATTAATTCAATTAATTTATAAAAGTAGGCCTCAAGCAGTTGATTTAATTCAAAAAATTGGTAGACGGATAAAAATAGAATTGTACAGTGAATTGCTCTTAAGTAAAAGAGAAGTGAGTGTTCGATGATCCTTGGCCGGAGAAGCTGTTGAATGATATTGATGAACTACAGCTGAGTAGAAATGATAGCTACTTGTATATCGTATTAGTATATGAATATGAGTTGGAATACAATTGTGAGGGATTGGAAATATTTATAGTACAAAGTGTAACCATTCCTTAGAATTACACTTGCTCGTTACGAACATTAATTAGCCATCTCAAACAATATGTAACTCCTAAGGAATTAATGCTAAGGTGTAACAAGTCGTTTGGAGTTCTAGTTTTTTGTTTCACACTTTGAGACTTTGAATAGTCTAATTTGATGATTTATCACTTGCGTGCATGGTCCGTTTTGATTTCCGAAAAGTCTAAATGTGTTTTTATAAAGAAAGCTTAATTTTTTGAGCTTTTAAGTTGTTGGAGTTGGTCAGGATCAACATTCTTGGTAAACAATCTCGTATCAGTGTTTTGACAATTTTAGTAGGTTCATATGATGATTTTGGACTTGTACGCATGTTTGGTTGGGATCCGGGTGTTGATATCTAATTTTGCCCTCATATTTTAAATAAGAATATATACTTTCAGAATTTCATTTTTACATCATTATTTAATTTACAAAATTTATGCAAGTATTTTCAATAATTATTTTTTTATAATTTTAAGCTTTAAAATTGATTTCATTGCATTTAAATTACTTGAGTATTTATTAATTATATCTTAAATCATTTTGAGATGACTTAATCAACAAACTTTATTATTACACCCACATACATGTTTTAAAATATTTTGACTTCATTTCATATAACAATATTTGTATTTTTGTACTATTCACATAATATTTACAACAATAGCCTATATTCTACCAATAATTATATTTATTATATTATTTATGCCAATGTGGCATTTTATATTTTTTATAATTCTCATTTATTATTTTCAAATATTTTTTACAGCATAAATATTATTTTTATCATTTATTAAAATTTTTAATAATTTATTTTTTATTAATTTTAGAGGGTTTCAGGGGCTGGTCCAACAGGCCAATTTTTGGACCAAATTACAGGCCCAAACACTTAGCCCATTCCCTCTTCTCTTCAGCATCCCAACCAAGCGATCCAATAGGTCTGCCCCAGTCCAAAACTCTACCCAACTCATTTAAATCTTAGTCGTTGATCAAAAGCGATCAACGACTCACAACACCTCCCCTTTATTTCCTTATATCCCCTGACCAAACCCTAATCCCCATTTCCCTACAGCAGCCGCGTTTATACCCGTGTCTCTCCTCCCCTCTCCTTCAGAAACCCTAGCCTCCTTCACCAACCTTCTTCGAATCCGATTAATTCGTGGATTCCTGCCATGATTCGCTTACCTTTTATGGATTATCTCGTTGTTTCTCACAAGACTATGGTATTATATAGTACTTGCCCCATTTTTGGCAAGTACGAATCTTCCGAATCAAGAGAAATCAGACTAGCTCCCCAAGATTCAGACGATTTTTTGTCTATATACATTCATGGCAAGATTATATGGGTCTGATTCACCAAGATTCTTTGGCCAATCTGAGATTCTGGGAAAAATTAGGGTTTTCCTGATTTTTCTCCTAATTTGATTTTAAATTGATTTCCGCATATTTTTCTTTCCTTGTTTGTGTTCTATTGATTGTATTTTCTTATTCATGTGTTGATTTTTTACCACTATATAAACCTCTCTCCAGTTCCCTTTCTGCACAGACTTTAATCACCGGATTCACTGAAAATGACTGTCACTCTTTCTTATTCTTTATTCTATACTATTCTAAAATTTGAGACCTTGGCTGGCTGAAAGCCAAGGCCATCGAAAAATCGATCGTTGCTCTTTCTCAGTGCGAGCACTACCCAGGGTTCACATGAAACCCTTAGGAACTCTGACGCACTGGGATTTTGGGGGTTTTACTGTTCGTTGTTGTTGACGATTAAAGTGATCCTGGAATTTAGTTTTCTACCTTATTTGCTCTTTAGTTCTGCAAACTGGTGAGTACTGTGACTCTCATAATTTTCCTTTTTTTTGTTTGTGTTCATGCTTTGCATGCTTATGTCACTTAGGCCTTTGTGAATCAATGTGGTATTGCTCGTGTCTGTTGGTATTCTTGTTTTCCTTTGGAATCAATTCTGTGCCTCCGTGTTTTTCTAGCATCTAAACCTGCTTGAGCTTTAAGCTTTGACGCATGCCTATTGTATGTGTGCAATTCTAATGACTATGACTGTTCTGATCACCTATTGTTTGTTATGAGACCCTCCTCATGCCTTGCCTTGGTTTCTTAGACTGAAACTCTTAGGTGATCATCTTTTTGCTTGAATGAATTCCTTTACGCTAATTTTTGTTTTTAATCAATTGTTCTTTACAAACTTACCATAACTGTGTGGATCCCATGTTATAATACCGTCTTAATATCTAGCCTAAACATGTTTCTCTACCATTTGAAATCCTAATGATTGTAATCTTTAGCATTACCTAAGACTTCTAGGATAGATGTTCCACTCCTTCTCTTATGTGTGATCAACTGACAGGAGTCCTGATGTCTACTTGTCATGTTAGTGTATAGCTGATCTGTTCTTTTACCTACCGTAAGTTTCTTTGGAATCTTCGTGCTATGATCGATTCCCATCATGTTAAGTTTCATGTTCAACCAAATGATATGTTGGCCAAACTGTGCCACTAGATTGTTGTTATGCTATTTGTAACTATATTCTCGTTAGACCATCATGTTAAAACCTTTATGTAAAACTTGTTCTATACTTTCTTCCTACCTATGATTATGCTAGATTGTCATTTGAAGTTCTTTAGGTTGGTTCTGAACCATGTTTTATTTTGAAACTCTATGTGGAATGGCCGGCTAACTCATGTTGCTCGATACTGTCACTTCAAATATTTTTTTGGAAATACAAACATGAACCTGCCTCATATATGTATCATGTGACTTCCAATTTAATGTTGCCCTATTTATGCGCCTTTGGCTTATGACTGCTAAGAACTCAGTGTGTGGACCTAGAGTATTCTTAACTAATTCAATAAGTAGTCGTTTGGTTAAGTTGTTCATCTGTCACTACTGGGCGGGCGAATTCTCCACCTCTGCTTAGTATGGGTATATATATGAGTTTGAAGTTTGTAATTGGCATACTCTAAATCTCGAGTCGAGTTTGGGTCTAAGTTTTGCTGCTGGTGCGAACAATAAGCTCATTGAAGGCCCAGTCAGTCCTGGGTTTTCTCCTCTTGGGCTTGCTCTACTTGTGGGGCTTGTAGTTATTTCAATATTGTAATACTAAGGCTTATTTTCATTTCTTCTTGGGCTTGTAATAATTTGTAAACAAAGAATTGGGAATTTAGTGAAATTGGGGAAACAAGTATATTCTAATGCTTGCATAAAAGGGTAGAAAACATGTCTATAGGGTCTATGTGATCTAGATTTTTTCTAACTTTCCATATACGCTATTTGGTTTTATGTATTGTACACTAGTAGAAACCATGTCTATAGGGAATGACACACTCACTCACCTTTTCTATTATTAGAAGCATGTGTTTAAATGCTTTACTTGATCCCATGTCTAATGCAGTGTACTTCCTAGATAACATGCCTATAGGGTTATATCAATTTATGCTCTGCTAATCCTCATCTATAAACCATGTATATAGGGATTAATCGTTCGACTTCTTCTGTTGTCTCATCACTCCGCTCACCTAGATAACATGCCTATAGGAGTAAGTGGTAAATCTGCCAACTATTATTAGAACCTAGTTATAAATACTGCTACTCATTTAGAAATCATGCCAATAGGATCAAACAAGAGTAATTATGAGTTTTTCGATGGTTATCACTGCCTCCCCCTTGCGCAAATCACTTAGAGCTCATGTTTATATGTTTATAATTTGTAATATGTAATCGTGATAATCTGAATAGCAGCACTGCCCTGAGACTTTCTTAAACTGAGTGGTCACTTAGTAACCTTATCCATAGGTTAAAGCAACACCTCGAACTTGAAACTGCATATAATATGAAATCTGCCCGCGTGCATTTGTTGTTATGTGTGGAGGCTAACTTTTGCCTTAATTGTCTTTACGTGAAGTCCTCTCTGTTTTGAATGTCACTTAGTTTTTTTATTTTGAGAAACCTAAGTAAAGTCTAGAACCATCCAAATAGTAGGTCCAAAAGCCTCCTGGACCATATGCATGGGATAGGTAGTGCACGCATAAGACGTGACTTAGAATTGAATTAGAACGCTTTAGGTAAACAACTTCAACATAGTAATCAGGTAGCAGGAGATAATAATATGTGCCCACTGAATAATATGAGCAACTCCTATCTAAAGGGAGTTGCGAAGTATTATTTATGTTGCACGGGGTGATCCTTTAGGCTAAAAAATTTAGGACCCCCCTTTCCTTTGTACAATTAGTCATTTAATATAGACCGTTATAGTCGTATCTTCGTAGTCCTTAAGACCGGTACCAATTCCCAGGGTGTTATAATTAAACTCTTCGACTTTTATATTTCTCTTTGTTATTTGATCACCTAGCCTAATCCATATAGTCTTAAGTTCGGCTAGGACCCACAATTGTGGACCTTGAAGAGTGCCTAACACCTTCTCTTTGAGGTAATTTGAGCCCTTACCCAATCTTTGGTGGCCCAGACTAGTTAAAACAGAGTTATTTGCACAATAGGTTCCCTAACATACCTTAAAAACCTTTAGGAGGTGACTCTTCTCTTTTAATACTTCCTTAAAAGAGTTGTCACACGTCAAAGCCCGATTTCGCGAGAGAAAGGGGCACGACACTGGGGTGACTGAAGCCGTTTCAACGCTTATTGTGGGAAGTTGAAAAAATGAATTTATGAACTTTGAAATCTTTGAGTTTTGATGCATGATTCTTAGTTCTTGATCTTATTTTAATATTTTTAGCTTATGAGTGAGTTCGTATGAGGTTCATATACTTGTTTAGGTGTTTGAGATTAACCCCGAGGGGCACGTGTGAGTTTAAGATTGACTTTGAACTAATTGGCTCCAACTCAATCCCAAAATCAATATCCCCATGCCCAACTGATCTGCAAGAAACACATCTGGAAAATCCCTAACTACCAGAATTGACTCAACAGTAGGAGTATCAGTACTAACATCTCTCACGAAGGCCAAATACGCCAAACATGGTAAAATCCAATCTATGCCTAGAATCATATCAAAGTCAACTATACTGAGCATCAATAGATCAAACCTAGTCTCACAACCCCCAATGGTAACCACACACGACCGATATACACGATCCACCATAATAAAATCACCCATTGGTGTATATAGGGGTCTTAGGCGCATTGAGTTTTCTTTCACAATTGGGCATAACAACTTGCAATCAAAAACATGATTGAAACCATAATATTCAGAAAATTTGGTCATATTTGAATACATTCCCAAAGGAGATCACAATACGATAGGAGCTTCCGGTACCATTTCTAGTACATATCTTTCAACAAAAGTTATTCGGAATAGTCAAATATATAACATTCGTATGGGATAACCCGGAACATCGGAACTAGGAACTTGGGCCAACCATGCATGAAAATTACGGGGACATGGAATTCGATTACAAGAGAGAAGTTTAGCCAACATACCTTGTTTGAGCTTTCCTTAAGTTACTACAACGTCCCAACACTTCTAGCAATATCAATCTATAGGAAGATAGCAAAAATCATACAATAATTAGAGGGATTCTCATAGTGTAACTCTCTTAGGAATTTTTTCAAATACCTATCATGCAAAATAGACTACAAGGCTTTACAATGGTACTCTATCCCTCCCTCAACCAACTTCAACAAGAAACTACCCAAAATGGTTCATTAACCCCACACACCACAACCTATTGTCACATGCATCGCCTATTTCCAACCCCACAATATACTTGAACAAATAACATCTTGCATGAAAGCATAGTAGTAGGACTTAGCCGTATAGATGATAATCTAGTGATTGACTTCCTTGATTCTTTAAGATTGGTGAAATATTGGATGATTAGAATGTTAGATTTTCTCCTTCTCTCTCTAAAATGCTCTTACCTCTCTCTAAAATCATCATAAATCTGCTTCAAAATGAGCTCCTAAAACTATTTATCAAACTGGGGTCGGATTATAAAAATAGGAATATTGACCCTCTGAACTCAGGTTTGCGGTCGCAGAATGGACCGCATAGCAAATATGCGGCCCGCAAAATGGGACGCGAAAATGATGCCAAGAACTGGGCTAGTCTGGACCGGTCTGCGACAGGTCTCCAGTCCACAGACCACTTATACAACCGTAGAATGGACCGTTGAATCATCCAACAAAATTTTTCATGCCAAAATATGACGAAAAATGTGGACCACGAAATGGATGCGTGATTGCATAAATGATCGCAAAATATCCTTCAAATTTCAACAACCATTTTGCCCAACTCCGCGATAGATATGCGGCCCGCGGAGTGGTTCTACGGTCACGAACTTGACCGTAGAACTGCCTTAGTACCACAAAACTTGAATCCCTTGGAGAAATATTATGGGTCCTTACATATGGAACGCTAATCAGAAGTCTAGGGAAATCCCTCATGAGATTGACTTAAGTCTCCACACTTCAAATAGCCCCTCCGCTGACGAAGTTGTTGACCCTGATAATCTGAATAACTGCGTGGGGAACCTTGAGTAGATGAAGAACAGTAAGAACTCTATGCCGGCAGTGCACCGAATGATGACTGAATTGGGCGAGCACTGTGCGAACTGTGTCTAATTAAGGAACCACGAGGAACATGACGAACTATCGGAGCAGGCCTAAAAGGATGACCTCTTTTGTAATATGATTGGCCTCTAGATGAGGAACTGCTAAAACCACCCAAACCACGAAGCCTCTTAGCCTCCCACTACTCACTCTCAAGCCTGATAACCTACTCCAAATGACTAGCAATCTCGACCACTTGGTCAAACCTAGCATCCATCTCGGTCTCTCCAGCCAAACTGTAACATAAACCTTAGTTGAGGCCATCAATGAACCTCATGATCTTCCCCCTCTCTTTGGGAACCAACCATACTACATGACGGGCTAAATCTACAATTCTCATCTCGTACTAGGTCATAGTCATATGCCCCTGGCATAGCTACTCAAACTCCCTATGCAACTCCTGTCTATGAGTTTATAGGACAAACTTCTCTAAAATGAGAACTGAGAACTCATCCCATGTATGTGATGCTACGCCAGCTGGCCTGTCTGAATCATAGGTCTGCCACCATTTGTAGGATGCCCCTGTCAGCTCAAAAGTAGTAAAACCACCTCATATGATGTCCACAATACCCGCAATGCAAAGAATACGATGTCACCGATCTAGAAACCTTAAGCATCCTCTGACTCTCCTCCACTAAAATCGGGAGGGTCAAGCCTCTCAAACCATTCCAACCTTTTCTTCTCCTCATCAGTCATAGGTGGACCAACCTCGGCCCGAGCAACAACAACTGCATAATCTGGTAACACCCCTGGTGTGTGATAACCCTGAGCTAGTTGTTCCAGTGTACGAGCGGGGCGAGTCTGGGCTCCTCTCCTAGCCTGTGAGGTAGCTCTTACAACTGGTACGATAGTCGACTGAGTCAAACTCGTGCACATGCTCAATATCTAAGCCAAAGCCTCTTGATGACCAGGTATAGCAATAAGTACTTTCAGTGTCTGAACTGGTCCCACCGGCTCAATAGTATCCGGAACCTGCTCATCTATTAGAGCGACTGGTAGCTCCATAGGTACTGCCCATGCAGCAGTGCGAAACCCACCTCGGCCTCCACCTTAGCTCCAACCTCTCGCTGCCTTCCTGGTACTGGTGTCTGTCCGCCTGATCCAACTGAAAATTTCCTCACCATCTGTGAGAGAATAAAAGAGTAAAGGTTCAAACTTTGGAATTAATAAATATGCACGACAAGAATGCAAGAAAGTGAAGTTTTTCCTAACAATTCTGTAGCCTGTCGAAGATAAGTCCAGACGTCTCAATACCGATCCGAAAGACTCTACTAAGCTCGCTCATGACCTGTAGAACCTATGAACATAGGGCTCTGATACCAAATTGTTACGATCCCAAAACCATAACCAGATCGTGATGGAGCCTAACTCACGCTAGGCAAGCCCACATAACAATAACAGAATGCTATAATAGAAATAGTACAAGCTACTGCCATTAACATGAATAACTATATTAAAATACAATAACTCCCTAGAACTGGTATTACAGTGTCATGAGCTCTAACCAAAAGTACAAGTCTGATATACAGATGGTGATACTGCCTGAATGGAAATAACAGTACAAAAGGACAAGAGATGCCAAGATTGCAGTCGGGATGCAGCTCTACCTCGTCTCTTGAAAATGTTCACAGCAACATGTCACAACTAGCCACAACATAGTCTGACACTTGGGTCTGCACATTTAAGTGCAGAGTGTAGTATGAGTACAACCGACCCCATGTATTAAAAAAGTATCATAATTAACATTGGCGAGGTAATAGAAGTAAGAATTATAAATGATACCTTCTAATCACCTGTACAATTTATGAATTCAACGAGTACATAACAATAATACGAGAATGTCATAAATCTTAGAAAGAACCACCTTAAAGTATAAAATTTATTAGATACTCAGCTCAGTCAAGAGTTTAGCATAAATAAGGTAAATAACCAAGGAAATTGCAACTACAGATAAAATGTAATAACCAAATCAAACACTGGCCAACATTTCCTTAGATCTTTTATAACCGTACCAAACCACTGATCAGTTTTTCTATATAACCGCGTGTTCACCGTCAAGAAGGAACATAAGAGGGTGACCCTAGGGGGATGGATCTATATCCAAACGCTGCATGGAAAACTCACATTGTTTCTCCCAAACGCACACGCAAGTATACGTGATCGTACAAGTAATAAAATGATAAGTCTAGTGTCGAACCCACGGATACTTGTATCAACTACCCACTAAATTCACTAAATTGTTATTCAGTAGAGCCTAAATAAAGTTCAAGAATTTGATAATACTAAGCTATAATTCTAACTAATAACTAAATTATCAAGTAACAAGTTGATTTTTTGTGTATTAAATAAAGACAAATATTCCAGGGTTGTGACTGATTCACCATTCATATTGTGTTCTAGTTAACTCTCCCTTTCATAAAATTCGCTCATGGTTGCTAATTAATCAAAAATTGCTCTCATAGCCTTCTCCCGAAGAAATACTCGCCTATTCAAAATAAATTAATGCCTATATTCCTATGAAATCAATCTATTAAGAAGGCATTAAGATTACGATATTTTATTAAGCGCGGTGACTAGGTATATTCCTATCCTAACCAAAAATCCTCCCCCCTAAGAGTTAAGATAGCGCTCTCTTTAATTCTTCTCTAATCTATACACGGCTTTCCCAAGCATATCATAGATAGTAAATAGAACCTAACTGCTGGCCAGACAATTAAGCAATTAATCATAGAACTGAAGAAACAACCATATATTAGTGAATTGTAATCAAGGTTAAGCTAACGTTAAACAACAATATTCATGGCTAAATCAAAATCCCAGAACAACGGGTTTTTATCCACTCATGATAATAGAAAACAATTTAATAAGTGTGGAATAATTGAAAATACTAAGAAAAGATGAAGAAAACGGAGATCTCTTCACTTCCAAATGTTTCTCGCGTGTATACTCCCTCAAAAATGGTGTCTTCCCCCCTCACAAATAAGTTTAGTCTTGCTTTTATACTTGTTGGGTAGGTCTAGGGCCGAAATAACCGTGTCCCGGGCGAATTTGGACAGGCTTCACGCCACCGGCGCCCTGCCCAGTGCTAGGCGCTCTCAATGGTGTTGTGGCTTTTCACCTACTGGTTCTGGCGCCACATGTAGCTCACGGCGCTGCCTGTGGCATTGCAATGTCCAATTTTTCCGTTTTTGTCGGTTTTGGCTCCAATTTTGCACATTTCGTCCCCGATTGCTCCCGGATCATTCCTACACATAAAAACACTTTAAATTAATATGAATCAGCACGTTTTACATCCTATATCTACGGAAAAAAAAATATGAGGCGATATACACACAAATATATATATATTTTAATAAAAACATCAACACCCCACACTTAGATTCTTGCTCATCCTCAAGCAATGGGACTATCAAATAACTCCCAACTACATACAAGTCTCAACTCTAGAGTAGCACTTTAACTTTTAACCACACACTATACCCTTGAATATGATTGATACCGGCAATCAAGCATGACCATACAAAAATTCACATTCTTCCGTTTTTAAATATGCCCAAGTATAACAATTCAATTCAATCTCTCCAACAACCTGTTTTCAACCACCCGACCTCAAGAGTCAACTTGTAACCACTAAGCACTCTCAACTCACGCACTTACCCAACACGAACGTTTACAACATTACCAATCATTCATGAGATCATGTGCCCTTACCAACAAACAAGAGAGTGAATATAGACTAGTCCACACATTCAAATATGCTTTTGAATATAATTTAAGGACATCATACAATTGAACAAAATTCGCTCACTCTCACAAAGAATTCATATGCATTCCGTGGCCGTACCATAAGCTTGCCAGTACTGTAGATTTCTACTAATTTAATCTAGCAAAATCTAGGATCAATTAGGACTTTAAGGTTGTAATGTAGGCTAAGGGATGGATATGATATATTTAGGAATAGTGCCTAACCCTCCTAAGTACTTTAATACACTTCACTCACAATTCAAACACATATTCTTCTCAACCAATTCACTTGCCACAAACCATATACAACATAGTCCTTTCTTCTTTTCCATTAAGCACTTCTATACTTGCACTAGCACAATTTAATAAGAGGTGGAGATGTGTGTTTTTTTACATACTTTAACTATCATTTTTTTTCACACACTCAATACATTAAGGTTCATCAGCTAGTGACTTTTTATTACAACTTTAGTGCACCAACTGGACTTTCCATGGTTCCACTCAAAAACTACTCCCAAATATCTCACCTTACTTCTTTTAGTGACTAAGCGCCTTAGGAGGTAAAGGTTCAACAATCTCAAATTAAGAACAAAATAGGGGTATGGCTTGTAATGTGGTTGCCAAAGAAAAGGTTATAGTCTCAAGGGGCTAGCAACGGAAAATTTTATTTTTATGTGACACGCACATCCATGATCAAGCAAGAAAATGCCTACGACATCTCCTAGATTAGCACAACTTACAATTTCACTTCGATTAACACACTGGGCAAGTTCTAGACTACACATGATAGCACAAAAAATCACTAATCCTCACACACACATTGCACATGACTCATGACGGTTTTTTTCACTCTCAAGTCAAGCAAGCACACATAATTGAGAAAAATTAAGCAATATCACACTATATGGCATAAAAGTCAAACAACTGAGTTAAAGCGTCACAAAATAGGCTATTTACTTTACTTAGGCTTCACAATTCAAACCAAATACACGGGAAACCATAATGTATGTCATAGCCTAATGTGCCAGCACCGAACATGTCAGTAGGTAGCTCAGAGCCGCTCAGTTTCTTCCTAACTACTCCTAAAAAAAATGAAAGTACCCGGTTCGAGCTGCACCCTTGGAAAATAACCGGCGCCCAAAGGAAAACAAAGGGATACTACCTAGCTATCCTAAAAAAAATATCTTTTTGGTGTTTTTAATTGGACTTTATCCCTCAAGAAAGTTGTCCAAAAGGTCCATCATCGGGAAAAGTTTGAGCTTTTTCAATTTTTTTAATTTATTTTTTTAATTTATTTTGAGAACCTATACTATGTATACTACGAGTTCTAAAAGAAAAAGTAATTAAAAAAATTATTTTATACAATCACACTTCAGAAAGTAGTTTTCCCACCCCACACTTATATTATGCATAGTCCTCGATGCATGATCACAGAGAAAAATATTAAAACAAAGGTGAGAAATACTCCTTGAGACCCTCTCGGGCCTAGCTCAGACATGATCATCAACCTTTAGAGTCAGGACGACCCCACACTTAAGCTCAAACATGCTCCTCAGCTTCAACTTTGGGTACTCAGACTTCCCCTACTCTGCAAAATAAAAACAACACAAAACTTGACACTAAAAATAAATAAATAAATAAAAGATATACAGGCTGGATTGCCTCCCACAAAGCGCCTTATTTATAGCTGTGGCACGACTATGCTACTCTGCTCATGCTGGGCACTTTCTCTTCTTCTTTCTCCATGAAATCTAGCCTTTTTGCACGCTCTCATAAGGTCTCCTTTTTTCATCTTTGGCTCTTTTCTCAATCATATTTACACACTCAGCTTGCACACCGCCCCCTCTAACTCAGTTGTCCCATTTGGATCACTACAATTCACATAGGGACTCTGCTCTATCCCCTTCAATTCGACCACAGTAATCATGCACAAGTCCTCATAATGCTCAGGGAGCTTAAGTGCCTTGTACACATTAAAAGTGACTTCCTCATCGTCAACTCTCATCTTTAACTTCCCTGCCCTCACATCAATAATCGCTCCACCAGTAGATAAGAATGGTCGCCCCAAAATAATGGGCACATCCTTATCTGCCTCGTAATCAAGCATAATAAAATCAGCAGGAAGAATAAACTTTCCCACTTGAACTAACACATCCTCAATAATTTCTTCTGGCATAACTAGTAACCTATCTGCTAACTGTAAAGTGATTGTAGTAGGTCTAAGCACCCCCAATCCGAGTTGCTTGAACAAATAGGACCGCATCAAATTTATACTAGCCCCTAAATCACACAGGGCTCTACTAACTTTTTGTTTTCCAAGAGATAAAGGAATTGTGAAACTCCCAGGATCCTTCAAATTAGGAGGAAGTTTAATCTGAACTCTTGCACTGCACCTCTTCATTAAGTGCAACTGTTTCGAACTCTATATGTCTTTGTTTGTTTGTCACAATATCTCTGAGATACCTTTCATACTTAGGCACTTTCTGCAAATTTTCCACTAAAGGCAAATTCATACGCACTTGGCTCAAAATATCTAAGAATTTCTTGTACTTAGCATCATCTTTTTGCTTCTGCAGTCTTTGTGGAAATGGAGGTGGTGGTCTTGTCACAATTACTGGCTCTGATCCTTTGTTCTCTTTCTTATTCTCCTCAACTAGATTGGGAACTAATTCTCCTTCAGGACGAGTTGTATACTTTTTTTCTTTGGAGCTTCTTCTTATACTCTTCCATTTCTCAAGGTAACCGCATTGAATTGAGCTTTATTATTAGGCTCAGTATCACTAGGAAGAGCCCCAGCTGGTCTGGTGTTTTGGGCAATGGCAAGTTGTCCCACTTGGCGCTCCAAATTTCTCATTGCTGCAACTTTGGTTTGATAATCAACTATCAATTTCTGAGTGAAGGCTTGCTGATCAGCCATCAATTTCTGATTGAGGGCTTGCTGATCTGCCATCAATTTCTTCATTATTTCATCAAGGTGGCTTGTTGGACTCGCTTGTTGTTCTGCCTGGGGTGGTCTATATTGTTGTTGAGGTGCTTGAGGTCGGTATTAATTCTGAGTACCTTGGTTTCCAACCCAAGAGAAGTTTGGGTGGTTCCTCCAGTTGGGATTGTAAATGTCCTCATACTAATTTGTTTGGCCTCAATTTGCATCACCCACAAAATATAAAGACTCTGGATTTGCTGGGCATAGATTGCTCATGTGACCCTCTCCACATACTTCACAAAACACCTGAACCTGTTGCACTGGTTGAGCTTGTTGCTGGTTAAAAACCATGGTCATCTGATTGACTTGATTGGTCAGTGTAGAAATCTGTGCTGATAATGCCGAGACGACATCTAATTCGAGAACCCCGACAGTTTTTTGTACCGTGTTTCTGCCTATTTTTTCCTTGCCAATCCGGGTTGCTTTTTGAGAATTTGTTCAATAATGCATATATTTCGTCAAAGCTTTTCTCCAACACTTGACCTCCAGTTGTAGCATCTACCATAATTTTTGTTTGAGGATGAAGCCCTTCTATGGAAGTGTGATCTAACACTTTGTTCGTCTGATAGTGATGAGGACGGTTTCTGAGTAGCCCCTTGAACCTCTCCCAAGCTGAGTATAAAGACTCTCCCACTTTCTGTTTGAACGCAACTATCTCACTTCTGATCTTTGCTGATTTGCCTGAAGGTAAGAACCTTGCCAGAAATTTCCTTGCCAAATCATTCCATGATGTAATAGAATTAGCTGGTTCTGCCTTCAGCCATTGCTTTACTTTGGCCAAAAGATAGAATGGAAAGTGTGAGACTCTCATAGTCCGGAGTGACCCCGTTAGTGATATAAGTATCACTGATCTCCAAGAAGTTCAGAATATGCTGTTGTGGATCCTCGTGTGGAAGACCCATAAACTGCCCATTTGCATGAAGTAACTGGATCATGCTCTGTTTCAGCTCAAAGTGCCCAGTGATTCTGGGATTCACGATGCTGGAGGTGACATTAGCATTGATGGGCATCGCCACCTCCTGAACAGCCATGTGTTGCTACTCTACCATGTTCATAGGAAATTGAACGAGTGCATGGAGATTATTTGTATCCCTTGCTTCCCTCAACCTCCTATCAAATGTTCTCTCAGGTTAGGGGTCAAAGCCGTTGAGTCTGTCCTGGCTTCTGACCCTATGCATACAATATAAGTTCCTGAGATTAGAGTAACAATTAAGTAACGTTAGACTAGACAAAATAAACAATTAAAGCAAAAATTAGAAAGTAGTCAATATTCAAGTCCCCGATAACGGCACCAAAAACTTGTTGCTCTCAAACACGCACGCAAGTATATGTGGTCGTACAAGTAATAAAATGATAAGTCGAGTGTCGAACCCACAGATACTTGTATCAACTACCCACTAAATTTACTAAAATTGTTATCAGTCATGCCAAAATCAAGTTCCAGAATATGATTATACTAAGCTATAAATCTAAGTAATAACTAAATTATCAAGTAGCAAGTTGGTTCTTCGTGTATTCAATAGAGACAAATATTCCAGGGTTGTGATCGATTCACCATTAATATTGTGTTCTAGTTAACTCTCCCTTTCATACAATTTGCTCATGGTTGTTAATTAATCGATAATTGCTCTCATAGCCTTCTCTCGAAGTACTACTCGTCTATTCAAAATAGATTAACGCCTATATTCCTATGAAATCATTCTATTAAGAATGCATTAAGATTACAATATTTTATTAAGCACGATGACTAGGTATATTCCTATCCTAACCACAAATCCGCCCCCCTAAGAGTTAAGATATCGCTCTCTTCAATTCTTCTCTAATCTATACACCGCTTTCCCAAGCATAGCATAGATAGTAAATAGTATCTAACTACTGGCCATGCAATTAAGCAATTAATCACAGAATTGAAGAAACAATCACATATTAGTGAATTGTAATCAAGTTAAGCTAACGTTAAACAACAATATTCATAGCGAAATCACACCCCAGAACAATGGGTTTTTAGCGACTCATGATAATAGCAAACAATTTCATAAGTGCAGAATAATTGAAAATACTATGAAAAGATGAAGAAAACTGAGATATCTTCGCTTCCGAATGTTTTTCGTGTGTATCCTCCCTCAAAAGTGGCGTGCCCCCCCCCTCACAAATAAGTTTAGTCTTGCTTTTATACGTGTTGGATAGGTCTAGGGCCGAAATAACCGTGTGCCTGGCAAATTTGGACAGGAGTAACGCCACCGGCACCCTGCCCAGCGCTAGGCTCTTTCAATGGCGCTGTGGCTTTTCACCTACTGGTTCTGGCGCCACAGGTAGCTCAGGGCGCTGCCTGTGGCGCTGCAATGTCCAATTTTTCTATTTTCGTTCGTTTTGGCTCTAATTTTTCACATTTCGCCCCCGATTGCTCCCAGATCATTCCTACACATAAAAACACCTCAAATTAATATGAATCAACACATTTTAAATCCTAAATCCACGAAACAAAATAAATATATGAGGCGATATACACACAAATATATATAATTTAAGCAAAACATCACACATGCTGCATGGATAACTCACGTGCTGCACGGACAACCCACGTGCCAACAATATCAATATCTGTATTCGCACAGACAACTCACGTGCTGCACAGAAAAATCACGTGCCAATAATATCAACTGCATGGACAACTCACGTGCTAATAATCACAATCTGCCCGGCGTGATTACAGTTTACCAGTCAAGATCATATCACATAGAAATCAGATATACAAGAATACATGTACATGATTAATGAATATCAAGTTTCATACTCTTGGACTTGTATAAATGACATGCTAAGGTGTACGCATGTGCACATTGTGCTATCATAGCTCAGTTTCACGAAAGTAGCAATTATCAGGTTCAATCAATAGAATAACCTTAATGGAACCTCAAATATGGCACAAATAGCTCACAAAAAGGGTACAAATAGGAGGAACATCATATCATGAAGATTAGCGATCAAATCAAGGCATATCATAGCCTAACTACTACCCCCAAGCATGAATAATACCTTGTGTGCCACCAATAACACGTAACTATCAAAAATAACTCAGGAAACTAGTTCCTCAACCAAGTTTAGGTAAGATACTTACCTCAAGAAAGCTAAATCAATACTCTAGGAATCCCTTCCCGTGTGAGTCAACCTCTAGATAGCTCGAATCTTTTCAAAATAACTTAATATCATCAATAAAAGCCATACAAAATTATTCAAAGGATAAAGTTAAGATCTATAACCAAAATAAGAAAGTCAACCCAGAAAGTTAACCTCAGGGACACACCCCAGAATCCGACAAACTCACAAATTCCAAACACCCATTCCGATATGAGTCCAAATATCTGTGTTTTATCCAATTCCGACCTCAAATCATCAAATCTCACTCTCCAAAATCATAATCAAAAGACCCCCAAATCCCGACTTTAAATTCATAAAATTTAGGTGTAATTTTCACTCCAAAACCTTCTCGAACCCAAACTAACCAACCACTCAAGTCACATAACATCAAATATGCATATGTGAAGGATCAAATAGGTGGGACAAGGCTAAAATATTTAAAACGACCAGCTGGGTCGCTACGACCGATCACTTAAGAACATTTAAATAAACAAAACATGATATAATAGGACAAAGTTTAATAGAAATGTGAAAATAGAGTCAATACAAGCCAAAGTGAAAATCTTAATAATACCCAAAACTAGATAGTACAGAGTCACGAGATCTAATTGAATATATAAGAATATCTCAAAATATAATAGTGTTCAGATAAAAAAATAATAGTATCAATTTAAGGATAGGTTTCCAAGGGACATCGATGGCCAATGCAGTTCTACCTTGAATCCTCGTGTTTAATGTAAGCTCTCACTACCTAGGTTGATTGTCTCCAACACCTCGATCTGCACAAAACAATATGTAAGAGTGTAGTATGAGTAAACCACGGTTGTTACTCAGTGAGTATCAAGAATAACCTCGGTGAAGCAGTGACGAGGTTCAAGTCATGTGATACTCACTTCTAAAATAACATGTGCAATATATCAAAAACTGGCAACAGAAAGTGTAGTAGAAAAATAATAACAATAATCTCATCAGAACAAGTGATAATAATTCAATGCAAGTAAAGTCTCAGCTTCAACAAGTTGTCAAATGGAAACGCACACATATAGAACCTCATGCCCACATTTTTATCACAATAACAATAACTACCCTTATCACTCTGCCCTGGCATAATCACAATATCCACCCGTATTGCTCCGCCCTGACAAAATCACAATATCCACTTGTATCGCTCCGCCCTAATAAAATTATAATAGCCACCCATATTGCTCCGCTCTAACAAAATCACAATAGTTACCCGTATCCCTCCGACCACACCAAATCACAATATCCACCCGTATCGCTCCGCCCTGACAAAATCACAAACACAATCGCACGACAAAAACCTCGTTCCAACACCCAAATAAATTCGCTCAACATGTCCACATGTGCTACAATAAGTAAAACAATAATGCAAAAGTTTTATCAAGGATATGAGCGCATAATTTATCAACAAGGTGAACAAGGACATGCAAATAGTAAATGCGGATGGGTATTTAACAAATAAAGCATTACTACAGCTAAAATAAGTGTAGTGATCATGTTCACATAGCCACCAAGTGCTTAGGCATTTTAATATACAATTCATCCTCGAATTAAGGCATATTAATAACCTAAGGTCTAATCCGGTCATAAGCCACACATAGCACCCGTGTATACACTCGTCACCTCATGTACATTAAGGCTAAATCATAAGGAGTATTCCCCCACACAATGTTAGGCAAGATACTTACCTCACCAAGATAATTCAATACTCCAAAAATGTCTTTCCTTTAAAAATCACCTCCGCCCGGCTCAAATCTAGCAAAAAATCACTCAATAACATCAAACAATGCTAAAGGAATCAATTCCAAATAATAAAGTCTCAATCTTTACCCAATTCCCGAAAAGTAAACAAAAGTCAACCGCGGGCTCGCGCGGTCGAAACTCGAGTCGAGGGGTAGATCTCGACTACCCATAACCCCATGAGTCCAAATCGACTACCAAATCATAAATTTTTATTTTAAAAAACATAGTAAAAAATCCCCAAAAATATCATTCAAATTCCATTGTTTTGGTATACAAATCCATGAGAAATCAAGATATATTATCAAAATTAAGTGAAAATCACTTATCCAATAACTATGTGTAAAAATCGCCTTCGGAAATCGCTCGTCATCAATTCTAAGGCTCAAAATGTGACAAAATAAGCCTAAGTACCAAAATACCCAGCTATTAACAAGATGCAGATGTTGCATTTGATACCAGAGGTTTGCAAATGCGACAAAAGGATTGCAAATGAGAAACACGCGTGCCCCCATAGATGTCGCAAATGCGACTATAGACTTCGCAATTGCGAAGTCACTTGCTGCCCCTCCAATGTAGAAATTGTGACCAGCTACCTCGCAATTGCGGGGTCCCAAAGGAAGTCACCCCCTTTCGCAAATGCGATAAGAATTCAGAAACTGTGAGCAGACCTTCACAAATGTGAGGTCTGCAGCACCAAAAAGTCTAAAGTAAACCAAAGCACTCAGAAATCATTCCAAAACTCACCCGAGCGCCTCGAGCCCCACACCAAACATCTAAAAAGTACATAAAGCTCATATGAACTAGCTCGCATGCTCAAAATATCAAATTAACATATAACATAGAGAATCGAACACCAAAATGCATCATGCAAGCTATGAAACTCAAGAACTTCAATATTCACAACCAAGCGTCCAATTCCTACCAAACAAACTCGGAATGAGGCCAAACTTTGCACACCAGTTCGAAATAAAAAAATAGACCTGTTCCATGTCCCGTAATAATAATCCGAACTCAATATCTACAAATCCAACGCATGGTCAAATTAATAAAATTTCTAAATCTTCAAATTTCCAATTTCGGCAAAAAGAGCCAAATCATCCTAGGAACCTCTAAATCCAATTTCGAGCATACGCCAAAGTTAAAAATTACCATAAATAATGTTTCCTTAATTCTCTGATTTTTTGATTTTTAACACATTAATACCAACAAATATGCCATAGTGCAAGTAGCAATCATGAAAAATGTAAAGCACAAGCAAGTTAAGGTCATTGCTTCTTCATTTGGCTCCCCATTGAGAAGCTTTGATTCTAAGGCTGGCTGGTTTGTTTTTCCTTCCATTTTTTCTGTGTATTCGAGGATGAAGTAAATATAGGCTAAACTAAGAGTCAATCTTGACTATTGGAACCATCAAAATACCATTCCGGAATCGTTATCACATAGGTCAAACCTCGGTAAACTCTTATAACTTAAGATTCCAACCATAGAACTAACTGGTCCTAATCAATCCAAAACTTTTCCAAAACCAAACCAACCATGCCCGTAAGTCACATAACAACAATTTAGCATACGAGAGTATCTTGTGGGGAAATGAGGCTCAAATACACATAACGACTGGTCGGATCGTTACATTCCCCTTTTAAAAAATGTTCATCCTCCAACGAGTTTAAAATCATACGTGAGATAAAAAAGATAAGGATATAGGCTTCATATATCATGCTTGGTCTCCCAAGTCACCTCATTGACTAGTTGATCTTTTTAACCTTCACCGATGCAATGTTCTTCAACCTCAACTTTTGAACCAGCTTGTCCATAATGGCCATTGGATTGTCAACATAAGTCAAATCCTTGTCCAACTGCATCGAGCTAAAATCTATCACATATGAAGGATCCTCCTAGTATTTCTGGAGTATGGAAGCATGAAACACCTGATGAACTCCCGATAAGCTGGATGGAAAAGCAAGTCTGTAGTCCACCTCACCCACTCTATCTAATACCTCGAAAGGTCCAATATACGGAGGGCTCAACTAGCCCTTCTTCACAATCCTCATCGCACCCTTCATGGGTGAAACTTTGTGTAAAGCTTTATCACCCACCATGAATGCCACATCACGAGCCTTCTTATCATCATAACTCTTTTTCCTGGACTACACTCTACGAAGTCGCTCCTATATAAATTTCACATTCTCCAAAGCACGAAACAAATTGGTTCCCAATAACCTAGCCTCCCTAAGCTCAAACCAACCAACCAGAGAATGACATTGCCTCCCATATAAGGCCTCATACGTAGCCATCTAGATACTCACCTGGTAGCTATTGTTGTAGGCAAACTATGCTTATGATAAAAACTGACCCTATTAGCCCCCAAAATTAATGGAACACTCTCACAAAATGTCCTCCAAGATCAAAATAGTACGCTCGTTGCCCGTCAATCAAGGGACAAAATGTCGTAGTTACCTTAACATGTGTGCCAAACTCACACTACATGGATCTCCAAAAATTCAATGTGAATTAAGTGCCTCGATTCGAGATAATAGACATAGGCACACCATATAGACAAACATTCTCTCTAAGATAAATCCAAGCCAACTGCTCCGAAGTGTAGGTAGTCATGATTGGAATGAAGTGTGAAGACTTGGTCAGTATGTACAAAAAGACCCACATATCATCAAATCTTCTCAAGGTTCGTGTTAGTGCAACCACAAAATCCATAGTAATACGCTCCCACTTCCACTTTGGTGTATCTAGCCTCTGAAGAAAACCTCCGGGTCTCTGATTCTCATACTTAACCTGCTGATAGTTCAAACACCGTGCAACATACTCAAAAATGTCTTTCTTCATCCTCCGCCACCAAAAATGTTGCTTCAGATCATGGTACATCTTCGCAGCACCCAGTGTAATAGAATACTGTGAACTATGGGCCTCCTCAAGAATCAATTCCCGCAAACCAATTCACATTAGGCACACAAATCATTCCCCGAAGCCGAAATACACCATCATTACAAATAGTAACCTCCTTAGCATCAACGTGTTGCACTGGTGTCCCTAAGGACAAGAAAGTGGGGGTCATCATACTGACGCGCCTTGATGCGCTCAAGCAAAGACGACTAATATAAAACACAAGCAAGAAACTTTATAGGCTCCAAAACATCTAACCTCACAAACCTGTTGGCCAAAGCTTGAACATCCATAGCCAAAGGCCTCTCCTCGGCTAGAATAAATGCAAGACTCCCCATCCTCTCCTCCTTCCTAATCTAGGCGTCGGCCACCATATTGGACTTCCTGGATGATAAAAAATGGTGATAACATAGTCCTTCAGTAGCTCTAACCACCTTCGTTTCCTCAATTTCAAATCCAAAGATAATGCCTCCAAATCTTGAGCGTGTGTACAATAGCTGCTAACTCCAAATCATGCAATGTGTAGTACTTCTCATGGGGCTTCAATTGACGTGAAGCATAGGAAATTACACTAAAACCTGCATTAACACACACTTGATACCAACCTGTGAAGCGTCACAATAGACTGTATATGAACCCTATCTCGAAGGCAAAATAAGAACTAGACTTGTAGTCAAGGCAGTCTTGAGCTTCTGAAAGATCTTCGCACACTCGTCGGATCACCTACATAGGGAACCCTTATGAGTCAACTTAGTCAATGAGGACACGATAGATGAAAAACTCTCCATAAAGCAGCGATAATACCCAACCAAACCTAGGGAACTCCTGATCTTAGTAGTGGTAGAAGGTGTGGGCCAACTTGGAACTGCCTCAATCTTCTTAGGATCCAACTTAATCCCCTCACTAGACACCATATGAACCAGGAATGCCACTGCGTCTAAGAAGAACTCACACTTGGAGAACTTAACGTATAACTTCTTCTCCCTCGAAGTCTAAAGCACAATCCTCAAATGATGCTCGTGCTCCTCCCAGCTGCGAGATATATCGTCAATGAACACAATAATGAAGGCATCCAAATAAGGTTGTGTCATGCCCCAACTTGGGGTGGTGTGGCTGGAACCGGTGCCATACTATCTCGAGTGAACCACTCTGTAACTCATGATCATTGGACGAACACTAGAACATACATAGGCCAACTTGGTTGAACTCATTCATTCTGTAACTATCATGGGCTAACATGGCAGAATGATTCGTGATACTTAAAGAATGAACATGTGTCTACAAAGACTCTAAGAGTATCATACATCGAAACATTAGCGGGAGAGGGCCCCATCCTACCCATAAGACTGTAGAAAAACTCTGACACAAATGCCTTATAGACTCGGTTGCCTACCGAATGAAGTGGAGTCTTATCGATCCTTCACATAATGCTAACCTCATCTACTATGAGGGCTCGTCAAGCTGATTACCTACACCTGCATGATTAAATGCAGTGTCCACAACCAAAAGGATGTCAATACAAATAATATACTGAGTAAGGCAAAAATAAAACATAAGAATAAGTCAACATCAGTGGATAGATATAAAAATCAATTTGAACCCCTGAAGTTCCACTAAGGGACATGATATCCATACTAATTATACTTATTAAGTTAATACCTCTCTTTGAGACTATTATCCACGTCGTAACATGACTGCCCAACTGATCAGTGGTAACTACCCGACCGGCCGTAGCTCGGTGGTAAATGCATAACTGCCCAACCGATCGTAAATAATGATACATAACTTCCCAACTGGTGGTAACTTCCTGATCGGTTGTAGCTCGGTAACAAATGCGTAACTGTCCAACCAGCCGTAGCTTGGTGGTAAATGCATGGCTACCCGACCGATTGTAGCTCGGCGGTGTAAATGAAATGCATAATAACATTACATTATAAACATTAACATCTTTATCATATGCCTCAATAGAGACATAATAACATACTTAGACATGCTTTGGATTATATTTCACATGAATGAATAATGTAGGCATCCTTAACTACTAAGAGTAGAACCATTTATGGAACAACTTTACGTTTACGTTTCGTTACCTGGATCATGCCAAAAGAAGGAAGAATTAGCCTTAACATACCATATCCAAGAAGCTACAAATATTTCACAATTCCTCCCACATCTTATGGATGGTAATCTATATCACAAAAAGGATTGGTATCAATATCAACTCATATTCTATAAGGAGGTTCATTTATCATTTTATCGAACAACTTATGTGCATAACTTCGTAGGCTCATTTATAGTTCGAATTCGACATGTTTCAGCACAATAATCTTCATATTCACTCCTCCTCATCCAAACCATGGAACTATCCATACCTTTAAAATTCCATTTGGTATCTTAAATCATGTAAAAACAGCCCACACAAGATAGCTCAACTTCAAATTTCATAGTTACTCGTTCGTCAAGAATCCACCAACAAAATCAAACTAAACACTTGTACAAACTTAAGATTAGGTTTAGGAAGATGAAACTTACCTCAAACATACCAAGAACCCTCTGTTCTTAAACTTACTTTACCTTGAAGAAACCCTCAAATAATCAATAGCATGGAAGGACTTGGTTGCACTAGTTCCACAAGATTTCCAACACTTGTTTTGTGTTGTTTCCCTTTGGTTTTCCTATAGAACCATGTGAGAGATATAATATTACCTTAAAAACAAGAATCAGTCCAAATCTGAAGCCACTTAACTTGGAAGAATCCTCCAAAATAGCCACAAGATAAAGAACTACAATGTAGCAGGCACCACATGATTTCTAGCGTAGGATTCGTGTTTTTATCTTGGGTTTCACTCTAAAATCACGAAGACTCATTGGAGGGCACATAGGATGGTTATGAACTGTGATTTTAGAGAAAATGAGTTAAACCGAGTTAAAATTGACTTAAATAGGAGTTGAACCTTTCCACTGACTTTGTGGTTTCCAAGGGAGCTGCTTGCGTAGTCTCGCAAAAATGCAAATATCTCTATACTACGATGTCGTATCAACAAACGGTTTAATGCATTGGAAAATAGACTCCTAGATATTCAAATTCTTGGATGTATCACCCCGTAAATCCTATTATATTGACATAAAATCTCTGCTACATTCAATCTAATTTTCAGCGCATTTATGAATGTAGCTTGTGATGACCTTTCGTCGAATTTTGTTTCACAACTCGCTTGACTTCAAAACTCAACACACGACTATCATACGACTAAAATAACTCATAATATCACATTATTATCATGTTAAGCACCCTAGTGTCACCCCAAAAGTACGGGTTATAATTTTCCCAACTTGCCAACATTCGATGAAACTTATTTTCTTCGATTCATTTAGCTTCTAAACCTTCCAACCCTCTTGGTACTTGTAGATCATGATCTTAAATATTTATAACCTCCAGGGTAACATGATAGCCTTACTTTATATACTTGCAAGGATGATCTTATTTTTGAGCTTACATCAATTGACGTACAATGCACCTTTACATACGAAAACATGTGGTGTAACATCTTTCCCCCCTTTGGAATATTCGTCCTCGAACGTTGACTGATGTGCTTATTAGCCTCATAACCTATAGGTATTACAAATACTTTAATACCGTCCTTTCCATCTAGAAAACTATTCTGTGAATAAATCCAAAGGCCAGGGCATTCCCCCCCCCCTTTTGGCCTCTTTCTCACACCATGACCTATGGTCAAAATTCTTCCAGTCTCATAACCGTTGTTAACTTTTGTCATACATCCTATAAAAATCTGTACTTGTACGTGCGCCTACACGAATCTTCTCTTCTTTTCCCCTAGATTTTAGCTAATCTCTAGGCCTCACTTTGTGAACATATACAAAACCATGATAAGCTGTTCCTCTAGGCATCTACAGGTGTACTGAAGTTCTTTGTTTGGTACCTTTTTTGAACCTATGAAGATTGCTATATTTTGTTTCATAGCCTCAGAACTTATATTCATCTATTGTTGATTCACCTTAATGTTGATCTATAATCTAACACTGATAACTAGAAACCCCTTACGTAATACACTGTCACTAGGGCTCACGTCTCATTGGGGAACATGTGAAGTTATTTTCTTGATGACCTAGAGATGATACTATACTTGAATAGCCGTATTTCATAGAATCTCAATGTGATTCATATTATGGGGGTATTCTAATCCCGTGCAATTCATGAAATAGCTTCTCTTTGAGTTATTACTCAATCAAAGGCTATATTTCTAAACCTCATCAGATTTCGGGTGTTCATGGGATAAGATCTTACCGCTCTCAGAGTTCGCCTACAACAACAACTACCAATCTAGTGTTCAGATGGCTCCTTATAAGGCCTTATATAGAAGTCAGTGTCGTTCTCTAGTGGGTTGTTTTGATCCAGGGGAGGCTAGGTTATTGGGCACCGATTTGATTCGGGATGCGTTATGAGTTATTTTAGTCATATTATAGTCAGGTATCACGTTTTGAATTCAAGCGAGTTGTGAAACAAAAGTTGGCAAATGTCATCACAAGTTACATTCATAAATGTGTTGAACATTAGGCCAAATGTAGCTGCGCTTTTTTCCCAATCTACTTGGAATAATGAGATGATCCACCTACAAAATTGAAGATCTATGATTTTTCTAACTCATTAAACCGTTCGTTGATACAATATCTGAGTAGAGATATATTTGCATTTTTGCAAGACTACGCAGGCAGCCCCTATGGGACCCACTTGGTCGGTGGCCGACCTTCGCTTATTCTTATCTCGTTTTTGGGACGAGATTTGCTCATTTTTCGACCTCATTCCATCCTCACACTCTAATAAACCTACCAAACATCTCCCCAAAGGCTCCAAACAAATTCCAAAAAAGTACACCATAATCCAACATCAAAGTTATCCAAAGGTGAAGAATAACCCCTCTATGGTGTTGTGATGTGAGTAAGGATGATGCTGAGCCAAGTTAAGCTTGGTGTTTGAAATTTTTTATCCTAAGGTATGTTTAACATCATTTTGATGGTGTTTAAGGTTAATTAAATGATGGTTGTCGTGTTGGAGTGAAATATTAAAAGATAGCACTTGGAAGGTGAAGAGATGTTGTTATCTTTTTTTGGGTTGTTTTAAGCCTATATATATGTTGTTATGGATGGAAATTGGGTAAAACAACTTGATTATGATATGGTTTATGTTTTTATGCATGTATTTATATGTTGATAAAGTGAATTGATGAAAGAAACATATGAAACTTGAGATTGGAAGTGAAGATTAGCTTACGTCACTTCTATGGTGTTATATTGCCATTGAGGGATATTGTAAGCTAAATATAACTTTTATTTTGACTTGAAGCTACTTTAAGACGTATGTATATTGTGTTCCTGCATGTGCTTAAGGCTATCTTGATGTTGATTAAGTTAAATGGATGGACTAGACATGAACTAGTGAAGACATTTGCTATTTGAGGATAGTTAGATTTGTGGATTGTCTTCTTTGTTATAAATATATAGTATAAGGCTGGAATCACTGATGAATGACTTCATTATCATGTCAATGATACTTTTAAGTTAAATTAAGAAGTCTATAAGGGGTGATATGGGGTATACGGATTCCAATCGAAGCATGCGGCTCGTCGTGAAGTAGTTGTGACTTGTTGTTATATGGTGTCTTGTTATTGATACTTATATATTCTGGATTGATCTGTTTTTTGTTGTTGGTATATGGTATTGGAGGAGGCCCTTGTTACAAGGGATATGCTTCCGAGTTTACGTAAATGAGCTACAAGCTTAAGTTACGGACTTAGCCTTTACTCAATATTGATTTTGAATCTCCTTATGCTATGGTAGATTGAGATGATTTATTGAAGAGTTTCTTGGAAGGTATTAAGGACTCAATGGGGTTAAGAAATGTTAAGGCTATGCGATCTTTCCTTTTGGCATGATCCATATGATACAAACGAAACGAGCAAACGCGTAATTTTTACAAATGACTCTATTCATAGAAGTACTAGGGATGCCTATATTCTTGATTTCCCATTTGTCATGTTATTATATCGTCTGTTCATGGGTCTCAAAAAATACGTAGGTTGATTAAGTTTATTTCATGATATTAACCGAAGGCATATTGATCTTATTACATTCCAAAAGATCTTATTGACTTACTTCTTAGGCATTGTTCATTTATACATGTACATTGACCAATGAATAGATGGAATTATATACGTGTATATAATATGTACATGGGATATGGGGAAGGTTATGTAAAGATCCGACCAGTGGTTTTGAGAGTTAGAGCCCCGATCCCCTAATAACTTCTTTCCCCAAGTTTGTTTCTGCTATTGGGACTTGTCAGAGTGATTAGTTATGAAATTCGGAGAGTTTTAGGACACTTAGTCCCTAATTATGAGTTTAAGCCTTAGGAATCGGACCGTAGTCGGGACAGTGTGAAGATGGATCTGGAATGGAATTCCAGCGACTCCGTTAGCTCCGTTGAGTGATTTTGGAGTTAGGAGCACGTCTAGAATGTGTTTTCGAGGTCTTTAGTAGATTTAGGCTTGATATTGCGAAAGTTAGATTTTTGGCGATTTGGGCTGATAGGTGAAATTTTGATATCGGACTCAGAATGGAATTCCGAGAGTGGCTGTAGGTTTGTGGTGTCATTTATGACCTGTGTGTCAAATTTGAGGTCATTCAGACTAGTTTTGATGTGTTTTGGCATCGTTTGTAGATTTGAAAAAAATGCTTAGGCTTGAATCCGTGTGTAATCCTTGTTTTTGGTGTTATGTGATGGGATTTGAAGGATCGACTAAGTTCAAATGAGGTTATGGGACTAGTTGGTGGTTTTGTTTAAGGTCCCGAGGGCCTCGGGTGTGTTTCGGATGCTCAACGGGAAGGAAATGGGACTTAGGCAAAATCTGTTGTGGTTGTTCTGGTGTTTTTGCACCTGCGGATGTTGTACTGCAGGTGCGGCCACGCATAAGAGAAAGAGAGGTCGCATGTGCGTCTGGGGCGTGAGGACTAGTAGCTACAGATGCGGCTCAAGAACCACAGAAGCGGAACTGCATCTGCGAAGAAGGGAGCGCAAATGCGGATCATGGGATATTAATGATTTTTTGTAGGTGCAGATCCCCAGCCGCAAAAGCGGGATCGCAGGTGCGGTGGTACCCTCATAGAAGTGGAAATCACTGGTCAGAAATATGAAAAATCGAGGGTTTGAGTTCATAAATTCTAAAATGATTGGGAGCACAGGAATAGGCGATTTTGGGTGGATTTTGAAGAGAAGATCAGTAGGTAACGATTCCTAATACTATTTCGCTTGTATTTCATCAATCTATAGTAAGTTCTTCAATATAATCAAGGAAATTGAGAGTAAAAGTTTGGAAATGGGAGAAAGAGTTCCCCATTTGAAAACCCGATATTTGAGTGAGATGTTGATGTCAGATTTCAATGATTTTTGTTCGAGTGTTCTTGTGAATGAGCAGGTGTTCATAATTTGTAAATTTTACCCGATTTGAGACGTGGACCGAGGTACTTTTTGGGCGATATTCCTAATTTCGTGTTTTAGTTTCGAATTTATTAGTTGAACTGGTTGCTTATAGCTATATTTACATTATGCAATTTATTTGAATAGATTCGGGCAATTCGGAGTTGGGTACTCGTGGCAAGAGCGTGGTTTCAGGTTGATTTGAGTGGTTGAGGTAAGTGGCTTGCCTAACCTTGTGTTGGGTACTTCCTCCCTTAGGATATTTGGTACTAATTGTTGTGTGGGCACGGTGTACATGAGGTGACGAGTATGTACACGGGCCGTTATTTGCAAAAATATCATTTTTCCCTTCCTAAAACATAAATTTCTTATCTTCTATGAACTTTCTCTAATATGATATATTGTTAAGCTTAGATTAGGAAAGCATGCTACATGTTTAAATGCCTACTTGATCTTCAATGCGCCATGCTTATTTAAGCCCTTATTTTCCTTATCTGTGATTAGTATAAACTGTGTAAATTCGATGTTATGCTTGTCATTCGTTCTGCATGGCATATTTAAATTGAGACTACATACGTATTCCGGGAGATCCCCCTATACTGCAAATTTATTTTGGGACTACGGACGTATTCCAGGAGATCCCCCTGTACTGCATATTTATTTTGGGACTACAGACGTATTCTAGGAGATACCCATGTACTGCATATTTATTTTGGGACTACGGACGTATTCCGGGAGATCCCCTTGCACTGCATACTTATTTTGAGACTACGGACGTATTCCGGGAGACCCCTCTGTACTGCATAATAATTTGAAACTACAGGACAGTATCCCGGGAGATTCCACTATGTGATACATTGTGTTGAGCAGAGGACTCTTTTTACTGTAAAACTTTATATTATTTTCTTAAACTGCTTACTGTAGATATTACCTATCTTTTGTACTATTTTTAAATTGATTTATACAGAAATCCAACAGAGCCTTAACCTGACCTTGTCACTACTTGACTTGGGTTAGGCTTGGCACTTACTGGGTACCAAATATGGTGTACTCATGCCCTTTCCTGCCCATATTTTCGTGTGTAGATCCAGGTATGAGCTATCAGCCTCGTGGTTAGACGTTGTTGCTGATTCTACGAGACTGCAAGGTAATTCTGGTGCGTTCGCAGAAGCGTCCGAGTCCCCTTCTATTCTATCATTTAGAGTTGTTCCTATGTATTTTCCAGACTATTTTAGAGCTACAGTAGTGTTAGAAGCTTGTGACTTTTTGTGACATTTCGGGTCATTGGGAAGTATTTTTTTTGTACTAGCCTAGCGGCCAGTATGTTATATTATATAATTGCCCTTATTCCCATTATTTCTTGTGTTTTATTTCAATTTTTCCCTTAATAGTAGGCTTAACTAGTCGTAGAGACTAGGTGTCGTCACGATACGTTTGGAGGGTAAATTGGGTCGTGACAAGTTGGTATCAGAGTGTCTAGGTTCATAGGAGTCACAAGTTGCAAGCCGGTTTATTAGAGTCTCGCGGATCGATGCGGAGACGTCTGTGCTTATCTTCGGGAGGCTATGTAACTGTTAAGAACAATCATACTTCTTTGATATCCTCGTCGTGCGAGTTATTGACATCAATATTCTAAAAGTCTATTCTATTCTTTCCCGCAGACGGTGAGGACCCGTACCGGGAGGACCGATGATCAGGCACCCGAGCACCCAGTCAGAGCCGCCAGAGGCAGGGGTCAGGGTTGGGGACGAGCATGCGGTGCAACCCGAGCACCTGCGAGAGCTGCAGCGGAGGAGCCCCCAACAGGTCTAGCTGGAGGGTCGGCACTGGAGATTCCTATTACTGCTCCAGCCTTCCAGGAGAATTTAGTTCAGTTCATGAGAATGTTCAGCACTCTAGATCAGGCTGGACTACTTCCGATAACTCCCGTTACATCTCAGGTCGGCCGAGGGGCATAGACTTCCGCAGCCCGCACTCCTGAGCAGAAGGGCCAGGTTGATCAGGCCCCGGAGTATATTCCTATGCCCCCAGCGACTCCGGTTTAGCATGAGACCGGGGTAGCTTCTTCTGAGGCAGAGTAGCCCAGACTTGAGAGGTACAAGAAGTATCACCCACCTACTTTCAGCGGACTAGCTTCAGAGGATGCTCTGGGTTTTCTTGAGGAGTGTCATCATATTCTGCGCACTATAGGCATTGTGGAGACCAGTGGGGTTTCTTTCACCGTTTTCCAGCTGAGGGGAGCGACATATCAGTGGTGGCGTGCCTATGAGTTTAGTAGTCCATACGAGGCAACCTCACTCACTTGGAATCAGTTTTGAGAGATGTTACTGCGAGAGTATGTCCCTTAGAGCCTCAGGGATGCTTGGTGCACGGAGTTCAAGCAGTTGCGCCAGGGTACTATGACTGTGTCGGAGTATGCAGTCTGTTTCAGTGAGTTAGCTCGTCATGCACCAGATTTGGTTGCCACAGTCCGAGAGAATGTTCGTTGCTTCACTGAGGGACTCCACCCCAGTATTCGGACCAGCATGGCCAGAGAGTTGGAGATGGATATCAGTTATCAGCAGACAGTGAGTATTTCTAGGAGAGTAAAGGACATGTTTGCCCGGGACCGAGAGGAGAGAGAGGCCAAGAGGTCTCGAGAGACTGGCCATTATTTAGGAGATCGTGCACCAGCAGCACGCTATGGTAGGGGTTTTGTGAGTCTCCTGTTCATTCAGTTCTTCCAGCAGCCAGCGGTATTCCAGCTCCACCTAGACCTCAAGAACCCTATTATGCACCACCAGTATCCAGTTTGCCTCCAGTTTGAGGTGCTATTACCGGGCAGCCCAGCAGGCCAGCTTCTATTCAGTCTCAGCGTCCTCCAAGGGGTTTTTTGAGTGTGGTGAAAATTATCACACGATTAGAGATTGCCCCAAAGCTAGGAGGGGTGCGCCTCCACAGTCTTATCATCCTCCACGTGCTCCACCGGGTATTCCGGTTATTCTTCCAGCCCCAACTGCCACTCCACCTTCTCAGCCAGCTTGAGATGGAGGTCGGGGAGGTAGAGGTCTCCCTATAAGGGGACGCCAGGCCAGGTACTATGCCTTTCCAGCCCATTCCGAGGTCGTTGCTCCAGATTCAGTCATCACGGGTATTGTCCCTGTCTGTCATAGGGATGCATCAGTATTATTTGACCCAGATTCTACGTATTCATATGTGTCCTCTTATATTGCTCCACATTTAGGGATATCTCGGGATTCTTTGAGTTCCCATGTTTATGTATCTACTCTTTTGGGAGACTCCCTAGTTGTGGACCACGTATATCAGTCGTGTTTGATTTCTCTTAGTGGTTTTGAGACCAGGGCTGATTTTTTTATTACGAGGCATTGTAGATTTCAGTGTTATCTTGGGCATGGACTGGTTGTCGCCCCATTATGATATTCTTGATTGTCATGCTAAGACTGTGATGCTGGCTATGCCAGGCTTGCCGATATTAGAGTGGAGAGTACCTTAGAGTATACTCCATGCAGGGTCATTTCATTTCTTAAGGCTTAGCGGATGGTTGAGAAGGGGTGTGATGCGTATTTGGCCTATGTGAGAGATGTCAGTGTCGATACCCCTTCAGTTGAGTCAGTCCCAGTAGTGAGGGACTTCTTTGATGTATTTCCAACTGATCTTCCGAGTATGCCGCCCGACAGAGATATTGATTTCGGCATTGATTTGTTTCCGGACACTTAGCCTATTTCTATTCCTCCTTACCGTATGACTCCTCCTGAGTTGAAGGAGGAGTTGCAAGAGTTGCTTGATAAGGGTTTCATCAGGCCCAGTGTATCACCTTGAGGTGCTCCGATATCATTTGTGAATAAAAATGATGGATTTATGCGTATGTGTATTGATTATCGGCAGCTGAACATGGTTAAAGTGAAGAACATGTATCATTTGCCTCGCATTGATGATTTATTTGACCAATTACAGGGTTCCAGGGTATTTTCAAAGATTGACTTGCGATCTGTCTATCATCAGTTGAAGATTCGGGAGTCGGACATCCCGAAGGCTTCCTTCATAACCAAATATGGTCACTATGAGTTTCTTGTCATGTCATTTGGGCTGACCAATGCCCCAACAGCTTTTATGCATTTGATGCACAGTGTGTTCCGGCCTTATCTTGATTCATTCATCATTGTTTTTATTGACGACATCCTGGTATATTCCCTATCTTGGGAAGATCATGAGCAGCACTTGAGGACCGTGCTTCAGACTTTGAGGGAGAAGAGATTGTATTCAAAATTCTCTAAGTGTGAATTCTGGCTTGATTCGGTGGCATTCTTGGGCCACATAGTGTCTTGTGATGGGATTAAGGTAGATTCGAAGAAGGTGGAGGTGGTGTAGAGTTGGCCTAGACCGTCATCAGCTACGGAGATCCTCATCTTCCTTGGTTTGGCAGGGTACTACCGTCGCTTTGTAGAGGGATTTTCATTTATTGCAGCACCTATGACCAGACTAACCCAGAAGGGTGCTCCGTTCAGGTGGACCGAGGAGTGTAAGGAGAGCTTTCAGAAGCTCAAGACACCTTTGACTACAATCCCAAAATTAGTGTTGCCTACATGTTCGGGGTCCTACACTGTCTATTGCGATGCCTCGAGGATTGGCCTTGGAGCAGTATTGATGCAGGACAGTAGGGTGATTGCCTATGCATCCAGGCAGTTGAAGGTGCATGAGAAGAATTATCCAGTTCATGAACTCGAGTTGGCAGCTTCCTGAAGATCTGGTGTCATTATTTGTACGGTGTTCCCTGTGAGATTTACATTGATCACCGGAGTTTGTAGCACTTGTTCAGGCAGAAGGATCTTAACCTACGTCAGCGGAGGTGGTTGGAGCTACTGAAGGACTATGATATCACTATATTATACCACCCGGGGAAGGCCAATGTAGTGGCCGACGCCTTGAGTCGCCGGGCGGAGAGTTTGGGGAGCTTGGCATATCTTCCAGCAGCTGAGAGGCCTTTAGCCTTAGATGTTCAGTCTTTAGCCAACCAGTTCGTGAGGTTGGACATTTCAGAGCCTAGCCGGGTATTAGCGTGTATGGTTGTATGATCTTCTCTTTATGGCCGCATCAAAGAGCGTCAGTATGATGACCCCCACATTCTGGTTCTTCAGGACAGGGTCCGGCGAGGTGATTCCAGAGATGTGACTATAGGTGATGATGTCGTGATGAGGATGCAGGGCCTGTTCTTCCTTACCTTTCATGGTGAAATTCCGACATGTAGGTTATATTCGTACTGCTTTCAGATATGTGTGCCCAATGTAGATGGCCTTCGCGAGAAGATTCTTGAGGAGGCTCATATCTCGCGGTATTCCATTCACCCGGGTGCTGCAAAGATGTACCAGGATTTGAGACAGCACTATTGGTGGAGAAGGATACAGTGGGGTTTGTGGTCAAGTGTATCAACTGTCAGCAAGTCAAATATGAGCACCAGAGGCCGGGTGGATTACTTTAGAGGTTAGAGATACCCGAGTACAACTGGGAGCGGATCACCATGGACTTTGAAGTTGGACTTCCACGAACTTTGAGAGAGTTCGATGCTATTTGGGTGATCGTGGATCGGCTGACCAAGTCAGTTCATTTCATTCTTGTGCTAACAACTTATTCTTCAGAGAGATTGGCTGAGATTTATATCAGAGAGATCGTCCGCCTTCACGATATTCCAGTATCCATCATCTCAGACAGAGGTACTCAGTTCACATCACGATTCTGGAGAGCCGTACAACAGGAGTTGAGCATAGCCTTTCACCCTCAGACGGATGGGCAGTCCGAGTGCACGATTCAGATTCTTGAGGGCATGCTCTGCACCTGTGAGATGGAGTTCAGAGGGTCATGGGACCAGTTCTTGGCACTTGCATAGTTTTCCTACAACAACAGTTAGCAGTCCAACATTCAGATGGCACTGTATGAGGCTTTGTACGATAGGTGGTGCCGGTCCCCAGTGGGTTGGTTTGAGTCAGGCGAGGCCCGATTGTTGGGTGCAGATTTAGTCCAAGATGCCTTGGACAAGGTGAAGGTGATTCAGGAGAGACTTCGCACAGCCTAGTCCAGGCTAAAGCGTTATGCGGACTGGAAGGTTTGAGATTTGGTGTTTATGACTGGTGATCGAGCTTTGCTGCGGGTATCACCTATGAAGGTCATCATGAGGTTCGGGAAGAAGGGCAAGCTGAGTCAGAGGTTCATTGGCCCATTTGAGATATTGCGGCGTGTTGGGGAGGTTGCTTATGAGCTTGCCTTACCTCCTAGTCTAGCAGGAGTTCATCCGGTATTCCACGTATCTATGCTCCGGAAGTATCACGGTGATCCGGCTCATGTATTGGATTTAAGCTCAGTCCAGATTGACAAGGATCTATCTTATGTTGAGGAGCCAGTAGCCATTTTGGATAGGCAGGTCAGAAAACTCAGGTCCAAGAATATTGCATCATTAAACCTCCAGTGGAGGGGTAATCCAGTCAAGGAGGCTACTTGGGAGACCGAGCAGGATATCCGCAACCAGTACCCTCATCTTTTCACATCTTCAGGTATGTCTTTATACTCGTTCGAGGACGAACAATTATTTTAAGAGGGGAGGATGTAACGACCTGGCCAGTCGTTTTGAGAGTTAGAGCCCCGATCCCCTAATAAATTCTTTCCCCACGTTTGTTTCTACTATTAGGACTTGCCGGAGTGATTAGTTATGGAATTCGGAGAGTTTTAGGACACTTAGTCCCTAATTATGAGTTTAAGCCTTAGGAATCAAACAGTAGTCGGAACTGTGAGAAGACGGATCTGGAATGGAATTCTGACGACTCTATTAGCTCCGTTGAGTGATTTTGGGGTTAGTAGCGCATATGGAATGTGTTTTCGAGGTTTGTAATAGATTTAAGCTTGAATTGGTGAAAGTTAGATTTTCAGCGATTTCGACCCATTGGTGAAATTTTGATATCGGACTCGGAATGGTATTCCGGGAGTGGCTGTAGGTTTGTGGTGTCATTTTTGACCTTTGTGTCAAATTTGAGGTCATTCGGACTAGTTTTGACGTGTTTCAGCATCGTTTGTATATTTGGAAAGACTGTTAAGTCCTTAGGCTTGAATCCATGTGTAATCCTTGTTTTTGGTGTTATGTGATGTGATTTGAGGGCTCGACTAAGTTCGAATGAGGTTATGGGACTGGTTGGTGGTTTTGGTTAAGGTCCCGGGGGCCTCGGGCGTGTTTTGGATGCTCAACGGGAAGGAAATGGGACTTAGGAAAAATCTATTGTGGTTCTTCTGGTGTTTTTGCACCTGAGGATGTTGTACCACAGGTGCGGCCCGCATAAGCAAAATAGAGGTCGCAGGTGCGGTCTGGGGCGTGAGGACCAGTGGCCGCAAATGCGGCTCAAGAACCACAGAAGAGGAACCGCATATGTGGAGAAGGGAGCGCAAGTGTGGATCCTGGGGTATTAATGATTTTCCGGAGGTGCGGATCCCCAACTGCAGAAGCGGGACCGCAGGTGCGGTGGTACCGTCGCAGAAGCGGAAATCGCTGGTCAGAAATATGAAAAATCGAGGGTTTGAGTTCATAACTTCTAAAAATCGATTGGGTGCACGGGCATAGGCAATTTTGGGTGGATTTTGAAGAGGAGACAGTAGGTAACGATTCCTAATCCTATTTCTCTTGTATTTCATCAATCTATAATAAGTTCTTCAATCTAATCAAGGAATTTGAGAGTAAAAGTTTATAAATGGGAGAAAAAGTTCCCTAATTGAAAATCCGAGATTTGAGTGAGATTTTGACGTCGGATTTCGATGATTTTTGTTTGAGTGTTCTTGTGAATGAGCGGGTGTTCATAATTTATAAATTTTACCCTATTTTGAGACGTGGGCCCGGGGTACTTTGTGAGCGATTTTCCTAATTTCGCGTCTTAGCTTCGAATTTATTAATTGAACTAGTTTCTTATAGCTATATTTACATTATGCAATTTATTTGAATAGATTCGGGTCATTCGAAGTTGGGTACTCGTTGCAAGAGTGTGGTTTCAGATTGATTTGAGCTGTTGAGGTAAGTGGCTTGCCTAACCTTATGTTGGGGACTTCCCCCCTTAGGGTATTTGATACTTATTGTTGTGTGAGCACCGTGTGTGTGAGGTGGCGAGTATGTACACGGGTCGTTATTTACAAAAATCTCATTGTTCCCTTCCTAAAACATAAACTGCTTCTCTTCTATGAACTTTCTCTAATATGATATATCGTTCAGATTAGATTAGGAAAGCATGCTTACATGTTTAAATGCCTACTTGATCTTCTATGCGCCATACTTAGTTAAGCCTTTATTTTCCTTATCTGTGATTAGTATAAATTCAATGTTATGCTTGTCATTCATTCTGCATATCATATTTAAATTGGGACTACAGACGTATTCCGGGAGATCCCCTTGTACTGCATATTTATTTTGGGACTACGGACGTATTTCAGGAGATCCCCCTGTATTGCATATTTATTTTGGGACTACAGACGTATTCCAGGAGATCCCTTGTACTGCATATTTATTTTGGGACTACGGACGTATTCCGAAATATCCCCATGTACTGCATAATCATTTGGAACTACGGGACGGTATCGCGGGAGATTCCACTTTGTGATACATTGTGTTGAGTCGATGACTCTCTTTGCTGTAAAACTTTATATTATTTTCTTAAACTCCTTACTGTAGACATTACATATCTTTTGTACTATTTTTAAATTGATTTATACTGAAATCCAGTAGAGCCTTAACCTGACCTCGTCACTACTTGACTGGGTAAGGCTTGGCACTTACTGTGTACCAAATGTGGTGTACTCATGCCCTTTCCTGCCCATATTTTCGTGTGCAGATCCAGGTATGAGCTATAAGCCTCGTGGTTAGACGTTGTTGTTGATTCTAGGAGACTGCAAGGTAATTCTGCCGCGTCCGCAGAAGCGTCCGAGTCCCCTTCTATTCTATCATTTAGAGTTGTTCCTATGTATTTTCCAGACTTCTTTAGAGCTATAGTAGTGTTAGAAGCTTGTGACTTTTTGTGACATTCCGGGTCATTGGGAAGTATCTTTTTTTGTATGATCCAAGCGGCCAGTATGTTATATTATATCATTGCCCTTATTCCCTTTATTTCTTGTGTTTTATTTAAATTTTTCCCTTAATAGTAGGCTTACCTAGTTGTAGATACTAGGTGCCGTCACGATACCTTCGGAGGGTAAATCGGGTCGTAACAGGTTACAACATTGTGTACGCACCACCACCTTATTAGTTGGTATACGTTGATGGTTTCGCCCACAGTGGATGAGATGATATGATGTGATTCCTTCGGAGGTTTGATGATGTTATATACGCATATACCTATGCATGATATGACATTTATATGTATATGCATGAAATTCTAAATGTTTCATGATTCATAGAGCTATTCAGACTGAGAGGTTGAGTCCTTTACTCCATGTTTCTTTCATGTCTTTTATATACTGCTTTTTCATGCCTTACATACTCGGTACTTTTTTGTACTAACGTCCCTTTTTCCTGGGGATGCTGCGTTTCATGCCTGCAGGTCCTGATAGACAGGTAGACAGTCCTCATAGTAGGCTATCAGCTTAGCAGAAGGTGTTGGTGCACTCCACTTGCTCCGGAGTTTCCTATTTGGACGGTATGATTTGGACATGTATTGATTGGTATAACGGGGCCGTGTCTTGACCTTTATGATATTTTTGTACTCTTAGAGGCTTGTAGATGTATGCCATGCATATGGATACTTGTATGGCATTGTCGACCTATGTTTTGAGTGTATAAATGATCATGTCAGCCTTATAGGTACGTATGTCACATGTATAAGTTTCTATATCATGTTGGGTTGTCCTATGTCTAGTATTCCCCTGTGTTTTATTCTGGTTATCTCATGACGGCCTTTCTAGACCATTTACCAATGATGGTGTGATAATAAAGATACATTACATTGGTACTCTTTTGAGTAAGGAACTGGGTGGCCATCGTGGCCCTCCAATTGGGTCGTGACCGAAAGTCAAGTTGATTCAAGAGCGACTTCGTATAACACAATTCAGGGAGAAGAGTTATGCTGATTGGAGGACTCATGATGTAGAATTTATGGTGGAAAAGAGGGTTTTGCTCAGAGTTTCACTCATAAAGGGTGATATGATATTTGGGAAGAAGGGCAATTTGAGCCCTATGTATATTGGTCTTGTTGAGATCCTTAAGAGAGATTGGTGAGGTGGCCTATAGACTTGCATTGCCACCCAGCTTATCGGAAGTTCACCCGGTGTTCCATGTTTTCATGCTCCGAAAGTATTATGGTGATCCATTACATGTGTTATATTTCAACTCAGTCCAATTGGACAAGGATTTGAATTAAGTTGAGGAGCCAGAGACAATATTGGACAGGCAGGTCTAGAAGTTGAGGTCAAAGAACATTACTTCAGTGAAGGTCTAGTGGAGGGGTCAACCGATCAAGGAGGCGACTTGGGAGACCGAGCATGATATGCGTAGCCATTATCCTCACTCATTCGAGGACGGAAAATCATTTAAGAGGGAGAGAATGTAACGACCTGACCAGTCATTTTGAGTATTTTAGCCCCGGTTCCCTATTTGATGTTTTACATATGTGTATTTGTGGTTACACAACTTGCCGGGGTGATTGGTTTGGTTTCGGGAGAGTTTTGGATTGATATGGAACACTTAGTCCCTTGGTTGAAGGCCTTAGTTATAAGAGTTGACTAGACTTAGACTTTTGTGTAGACGACTCCGGAATGGTATTTTTGTGGCTCCAATAGCTTCGTAGGTTGATTTTGGATTTAGGTGTATGTCCGGATATGAATCTGGAGAGTAGTTTGTTTTGGCTTGAATTGGCGGAAGTTGGAAAGTTAAAGATTTGGAAGGTTGATAGATTTGACCAACGGTTGACTTTATTGATATCGGGTTATGATTATGATTCAGGGAGTTGGTATTGCAGTTGTATCATTTGGGATTTTCATGCAAAGTTGAAGTCATTTAGAGTTTTTAGGCTGAATTTTTAAATGTTCATTAGTTCATTAGGCTTGAATTGAGGTGTGATTCTTAGTTTTGATGTTGTTTGGTGTTATTTAAGGCCTCAAGTAGGTTTTTGTTATATTTTGGGATTGGTTAGTTTGTTTGGACATGGTCCCAGGGGCCTCAGGTGTGTTTAGGATGGGCTACAGACCATTTCACCTTTTTTTGGACTGCTGATGTTTTAGCTCTAGTTCCTAATAAAATAATTTTTTTCAAGATAGAAGGAAAAACTTTGTAATTATAGCTTGTTTCGTAGATTTCATTCTCTTACTAGCGATATAACACTTGAATTGGCGAAGATTCATGTCCAAATTTTAAGCAAAAAGGTATCCAATAGCTTTCTCTTGAAAACAATCTAAGAGCTTAACAATTAATTTTCTATCTTAATACTTTTTGAAATTTGTCCAATGGAAAAGATTGTGCAAATCTTCAGATCTTATATCTTATTCAAGATAGAAAATTTGTTTTATGGAAAATACGGTGTGCATATTTTTAGAATTATTATTAGTAATCTTAAAGATTCTATATGGTTGTTATAGAGGGGTAATTTTACAAAGAGCGCTCTGCTATAAATATGCTTGTTGTTTTTATCGGTAAATAACTGTTATAGAGAGGTAAAATATAACTTAAAAAATCGGTTCAGAGAAAAACTTGACTTTTATAGTAAATGGATGTTATATAGGGTTGTGGCTATAGAGAGGTCTGACTATAGTACTCTATTTCGAGGGTTTGAGTTATTTTATCACATTTTGAGTTAGAGAGCTTGGTTTTGGGTAATTTTGGAGTGCATTATCACGATTCGGTCAGGGAAAGTATTTTTTACTCGGATTTGTCCATTATTCATGATTCCATCTTTGTTTATATCATTTAATTAGTGATCTGAATTGGAGATTTTTTGTAAAACTTTTCTAAAACATAAAGTGAGGATTTGAAGGTCGATTTGAGTTCGGAATTGGATGACTTTGATATGATTGGACGCGAATGGGTGTTTGAAATTTATGAGTTTGGTCGGGTTCTGAAGTGCGAGCTCAGGGTTTACTTTTGGAGTTGACTTTTTGATTTTAATTAAAGATCAAATCTTTATTATCTATAATTGTGTCCTATGGCTTTTATTTAAGATATTAAGTTATTTTGGTTAGATTCGAACCATCCGGAGTTGAATTTGCACAGGAAGGGCTTATTAGTGGATTATTTTAGCTTGTTTGAGGTAATCAGTATCTTGCCTAACTTTTTATGTGGGGGGAGGGGGGACTACCCATTAGTATTGAGTTTTATTGTACTATTTGAATTATGTGGAAGACGTGTATATGAGGTGACGAATGTGTACACGGGTTTACATGTGAAAATTGACCAGTTTAGACTCTTAGGTTACTTATAGGCATTTAATTGAAGTTGTAATTAATTGTTCTATCTCTTGTTGTCAAGTTTATTCTTACATACTTTAATTGAATTTGTTATTACATGTTATAGTTTTCATTGTCGAGGTTTCCCTCGTATGCATTTATTAGTAGTTGTTGTTACTTGCTATTCTTTTTGTTGATGAGTTATTCTCATGCATTTAGTTGTATTTGCTATTTAATGCTATCTCCTTTATTATTAAGCATATGTTATGACTTAGAATCTGAAGGTGACATTTCATGTAAATACCTTCATTGTTGAGTCGTTGAAGTTATAGTTATTTAAAGCTATTAACCTGGTTGTGATTGAAACTGTTGGTCATTGGAATACCTTTCCTTGTTGAGTTATTTCTCGTTCGTTTTGTTGGTATTGATATTCTCGTACACATTGTGGTTGATCCATGGGCTATGTGCTATGTGCTATGGTAACATTTATATTTTTAATATTGAAATATTGTGGCATATGGGCACGTGCGGTGCGAGATGATTATTGTGTTATGATATTGATGTGCATTCGGTAGTATAAGGGTTGGGGTTGATACGCATGCATCGAGTTAAAGGAAGATTTATATACATGTTGCTAGTAAGGGAATTACTTGAAGCCATGCAGTGAGATAAGAGAGCTAAAGCCTGTGTAGCTTTTTCGAAACAAAATACTTTTAAATAAATGTAAGGTTCACGCGGAAATATAAGGAAGATTGTGATTGTGACTTGTGAAATGTGAATATGATTTGTGATACCTCGGTTGTGATTCTTGTGTACATTCTATGTTGAAAATACTTGGTTATTTGAACAGTTGTTGTCTTTCCTTCATTCGTTTTACTTATATTTTTACTGTATTTGACCACTTGTTGTTCTAATCATACGTTCATTCTTTGTTGTACTTTATTGCCTAAATTTGCGTTGTTAGCCTTATATCATCGTGTTATTTTTTTTTCATTTATTTACTTGCTTTATGTTATTATATTATATTAATATTCTATTCAGGTTTTCATGTCTAGTAGGTGTCATGATCCAGCCTCGTCATTACCTTACTAAGGTTAGGCTTGATACTTATCGGGTACTGTTGTGGTGTAGTCATGCTATACTTCTGCATATTTTTTTGTGCAGATCCAGGTACTTTTGATAGTGCCAGATGCCAGTGAGTTGAGCCAGTTATTTCAGAGACTTCAAGGTATACCTGGTTGACGCTCGCATGCCTTGGAGTTATCTTCTATTATTGCTTTTATTATTGTTTATATTCATATCAAACAATGTTGTACTTAGAGAATACTACTGAATTTCTTTAGAGCTTGTGACTCAGTTCCACCGGTTTTGAGGATTTTGTAATTGTTGATCTGTTTTGGTTTTATCGTGATATTTATTCATTTAATTTAATATCTTAGTTGTTATTTCTGCTAAATTCTCAATGTGTATTAGGATTACCTAGTCTTAAAGACTAGGTTCCATCACGACATTCTAGGTAGGAATTTGGGGATGTGACAACAACCCTCGTGTGACTTGTGTGTGATTGTGTACAACCAAGATTCGACAGAAAAGTGATGATGATTTAGTAAAGCCTTAACATAGGCACGTGCAAGAGAATATACAACATGGGCATGTGTAGAGCATATAAAAAAATATGCATGTGAAAGAATATATAGCTTGAAGCATGTGACAAAGAATATACACATTAAAGCGTCCGACAAAGAATATACAACTCGAAGCATGCAACAAAGAGTATACGACTTGAAACACATAACAAATAAATACAGGTTGAAGTATGTGACAAAGAATATACGACTTGAAGCATGCGACACGAAGATATACCTGAATCATGTAATATAAAAGAGTAGAAGTTGTATTATTGAAGAACCTGTAATCCCTCAAGTAATTGATAAGTCCGTTGTGGTTAGAACCTAAATTTATCCCCAGCAGAGTCTCCATCTTGTTGCACCCGATATTGTACAAGTCAAAACAACATACAACTTGTAGAACTCTACAAGGTTATTTGGAGTTTAGAGTCGCCACCTAGTATTTAAGGTATACTAGGACACCTATACTACACTATGTAATACATAATCGATTATGGCCTGCGAAACTATTGAGATTCCAGATAAGAGTTCAAATTATCTTAAGTGAAAGGTGTTAGTGAGGGAGGGATTAAGTAAAAAATGATTAATTTGACATATACGAGGAATGGTAAGATAGTTTGGATGAAGGGCGATTGAACAAGAATGACACATGGTAAGTTATAAATATTCATATATAATAAGTTATATACAAAGGAGGGTGAATAATGTATATGAGAATTACATGTTGATGACTTGATAAAAATGTAAAGAAAATATATAGTAAAAGGAGAGTATTTGTTAATCAGCTAAATGGATTTAAATTTTCAAAAGAATACAATTGAAAGAATTTGATTTATGTCCAAAGGCTAACTACTTTAAGTGAAGGACTAAAAAAAGAAAATTTAATCCGTAATAATTGGCAAAGCATGGAAAAGAATTATCTTCAAAGAATTCTCTTCAAATAATCCGTACGACCCGACTTGTCGTTTTAAGAATTTATGCCTCGTTCAGCGACTTAAGGTCTCGAGCAGATTCGTAACATATATTATGACTTGCATGTGCAGTCCGTAAATTAATCTGAAATGTTTTTATATGAAAAAATTGATTAAAATGTGAAATAGAGCTTTAAAACTAAACTGAGTTGACTTCGGTCAACATTTTGGGCAAATGGACCCGGATTAAAATTTTGATGATTCCAATAGCTTCATATTCGGACTTGAGCGTATGTTCGAATTTGGATTTGGAAGTCCGTAGGACAATTCGGCACATTTTGGCAAAAGTTGGAAAATAGAAGATTTTTGGAGAGTTTGACCGATAGTTGACTTTTTGCTATTGGGGTCGGGATCCGATTCTAAAAATTGGAACAACTCCATTATGTCATTTATGACTCGTGTGCAAAATTTGAAGTAATTCCGGATTGATTTGATACGTTTCGGCGCAAAATATTGAAGTTGAAAGATTTGAAAACTCATAATTCGATTCGATGCGTGATTCGTAATTTTGATGTTGATTGGCATGATTTGAGACCTTGAGTAGGTCCATAATATTTTTTGAGACTTGTTGGTGCGTTCAGACGGGGTCCCGAGGGGCTCGGGTGAGTTTCGGACCATTTTTAGGCCAATTTAACAACTTGGTTTTTGACAGCAAGGTTCAATTTAACAACTTGTGAATTCCGCGTGTTTGTGGATTCGATATTTCTAGGAAATAATTATATTATGAAATTTCCATCTACAAATAATTAGTTAAGTAAGTTTAATTTGAGGTATTAATACATTTATCTAAAATTTAGATTAAAGAAGGTGTCGTCTTATGCTGAGTTAATTTTCCATCTTTGTTGTTGTTATCGAGGTTTTATGTACTTTGTGTGGAGCCTTGGGCTATTTGATGTGAAATTAATTGATTTTGTTGTATCTTTGGAATTGGTTGTGGCTTATGGGCAATTTATATTACAAATTGTTGTTTTGTATTATCGTGGTAATATCCGTGTAAACTGTTGTGTGGTATGGGTTACTGTTATGCAGCGGATAAGGGTGACATTCCACTGTTGATATTATTTGAGTATAAGGGTCGCATTTCACTATGGTTATGTGTTGGGATATTGTCTGGGCGGAGCGATAAGGGTAGCTATTGCAGGAGCGATAAGGGTGACTATGGTCAGGGATGATATGTGATGATATGAGAATATTATGTTGGTAATTTTTATGCGATGTTGTGATTTCCTGGTGATTTTTTTATAAATTGTGCAATTTATTTTATAATTCCAGTAACTTTGATAATAGTCAGATATATGTTGAAATTATGAGCCTGTGGATATTGCCGGGCGGATTATGATATGGGCACGAGGTGCCGGGGATAAAAGATAAATTTATTATTTGTGCGTGAAATGTCCGTACAGTTATGATATGAAATATGGACACTAGGTGCCCTGGTTATATAATGAAAATGATATTGGCACGTGAATTGTCTGTGAAATCATGATATGAAATGTGACATGAGGTGTCGTTAGTAAATGATGACGACATTGGCATGTGAGTTGTCTGTGCAGTTGTGATAAAAATATTGGCATGAGGTGCTGTGAAAATATGACAATGGGCTGAGACCCGTATTTTTTATTTGAAATAAGGTGTCACATAGTGACTTTTATTTGAAAGAATTAGTTTCGAAAAATATTATTGAAAGATTCGAAAGATGTTTATTTGGAAGAATTATATTCGGAAGATATTTTTTCAAAGAATTATATTAGAAAGAATTTTATTTGAAGGAAGTATATTCGAAATATATTTATCGGAAAATATTATATCCTAAAGATTACTATAGGGAAGATTTATAGGCGGAAGATTTATATTTGAAGAATTTGATTAGTTGGTCGTACTTGTATTCATTAATTGCTGAGCAATATATATGGTGTTCTTGTTGCATGTTGTTTATATCATTGGTTGATTATTGTTGCCATCATTGTTATTGTTTCCTTTTTTTTATACTCTATACTGCACAGGTTATTAGACTGATGAGTGTCTTGATTATACCTCGACACTACTCCACCGAGGTTACTCTTGATACTTACCAGATACCGTTGTGGTGTACTGATACTACACTTCTGTACATTTTTGTACAGAGCAAGGTATTGGGATAGCGGACTCGGTCAAAGTTAGAGCGTGATCAGAAGGATTCAAGGTAGAGCTGCTTGGTCGTCGCAGTCCCTTGGAGTCTTTTCCTCTTATCGTACTGTCACTTATTATTCAAGAAGTATTGTATATTTAATTTCCTTCAGATCATTCATGTATTCAGTTAGGGTTTGTGATTCAATACTACCAGTCTTAGGAGGTTGTGTGATTATTTTCGCTGTTGGTTTCGATTAAAAATGGCTTGAATTGTTATTATGATCGGCTTAGTTAGCCTTGGAGACTAAGTGCCATCACGATGCCTGTGGTGGAATTTTGGGTCGTGACAAGTTAGTATCAGAGCTTTAGGTTCATAGGTTGTACGAGTCACGAACGAGTTTAGCAGAGTTTCGCGGATTGGTACAGAGACGTCTGTACTTATCTTCGAGAGGCTATAGAACGGTTAGGAAATTTCCACTTCTTTCATTCCTTTCGTGCGAATTTGTTGATTATGTAATTTGAGCTTTTATATCTCTATTCTCTCATAGATGGTGAGGACATGTGCTACGGGGTCAGCAGAGCAAATACCTGCACATACTGCTAGGACCGCAAGAGGTGGGGTCGGGGTAGAGGCCAAGGAAGAACACGTGTCATAGCTAGAACACTAGTCTGAGCAGCAGTTGAGGAGCCGCCAGTAGCTCCAGTTGGGGGACAAGTATCAGAAACACGTGTTGTTACCCCTGGGCTTCAGGAGTCTTTAGCACAGTTCCTAAACATATTTGGTACATTAACTCAGGCGGGATTGATCTCTATTTCACCAAATATTTCACAGATTGGAGGAGTGGCTCAGACTCCTACAACTCGTACTCCAAAGCAGCAGGTTCACATTGGTCAAGTTCCGGGTATAGTACCGGTACAACCTATCATTCCCGTTCAGCCTAAGGTGAGGCTAGGGGCATCAGAAGAAGAACAAAGGAGACTTGAGAGGTTTAAGAGGTATGGTCCACCTACTTTTAGTGGCAGAGCTTCAGAGGATGCTTAGGGATTTCTAGAAAAGTGTCACCTATTCTCCGTACCATGGGTATTGTGGAAGTGAGCGGAGTTGCCTTTACTACATTTCACTTGTCAGGAGCATCGTATCAGCGGTGGCAAGTCTATGAAGAAGGTAGACCAGTCGATGCAATACCACCAACTTGGGCTCAATTTTTGAAAATGTTTTTGAAAGAGTTTTTTCCTGAGACTCTCCGAGATACGTGGCGCACAGAGTTTGAACGATTACGTCAGGGCACCATGACAGTGTTAGAATATGCCATCAGGTTCAGTGAGTTAGCTCGTCGTGCACCTACTTTGATTCCTACAGTCAAGGAGCGGGTCCGCAGATTCATTGAGGGACTCGATTATGATATTAAAATATGCATGGCTCGGGAGTTGCAAACCGATACTCCATTTAAGCAAATAGTGGAGATTGCGAGGAGAATCGAGGGTGTACTAGCTGAGGAAAAGGAGTATAAGGAAACCAAAAGGTCTCGAAGTACTAGAGGGTTCAATGGATTTTACTCTTAAACTATGAACCATTATGGCGGAGCCTTTAGCAGTCGGCCAGCTCAGTCTGCATATCAGAGTACTCCGGGTGCTCCAGTAAGCTCTAATAGTGCACACGAGGTTCTTACAGTGGTTATTCCAGTTATCCAGCATAGACTCAGTACGAGTATCCACGACCTCAGAGGGGTTGTTATGAGTGTGGTGATACTAGGCACATCATGAGAGATTGTCCCATACTTGGGAGAGGTGGTTTTCTTCAGAACACTCATGTTATGGGCCCCATTGCAATTACTACCCCACGTGCACATCCAGGTGGAGGACAGGCGGGTAGAGGGTGCCCCAGAGGGGGAGGCCCATTCCGTTGATATATTTTCTACGGTGTCGTTACAGGTATGACCTCGAATTGTTATAAACGGATAATATTATTGAATTCGATTCGGTTCTGAATATTGAGGCGAGTCCTCCTATGATGCTCCGCTTATGGGTGAGCTTCATAATTTCGTGACCCACTTATATGTTTATCCCTGTTAGGATATTTGATGTTGTTATCCCGTCTTTATCAATTCTATTTTTGTACATTATTGAAGGCTATAAGTTCAAAGGTGATTTTTTATTACTCACTACAGTGGGTTTGATGTGATTTCAGAATAATTCATTTCAATTTTATGAATTAAATTCCCAATTGGTATGGGGCTTCGTTATATGTTTTGAAAATTTTTTACGGAACTATTTTTTTTTTTAAAAGGAAGAAGAAAGAAAGGAAATGGAAAATTTATGTTGGCACAATGTGCAAAATATTTGTGATTCAGAGTTGAGGACGAGATCCTCACATTTATACAATGTGAAATTGTCACGACCCTAGTTTGCCCTTCGTGAACATGTCGTGATGGCACCTAGCCCCTATAACTAGGTAAGCCTAGCAATGTGGAATATCAACATAACTTGTGGAATAATTAAGTAAAAACTAAACAATCTAAAAGATAGATTGTATATAAGTGCCACTTGGCATGTACAACCCAAAAATAATGCGGAAGTCTACAATATCACCCCAAAACCCGGAAACTCACGAGAAACTCAGAAATAGAAATGTACTACACTGCTCTAACTCCAGAATGTCTAAACAACTGAAAAGAAGGAAAAACTTTCCACTAAAGCTGGAATCAGATAAAGACTCCTGGTATGAGGACGCGACAGATGTACCTCGAAGTCTCTGCTATGTCTCTCAACCTCGGGGATAGTGCGCCTGGGTGGAGGAACCAGGATCTGCACATGAAAAACATGTGCAAGAAAGGGCATGAGTACACAACAGCGGTACTCAGTAAGTGCCAAGCCTAACCTCGGTCAGGTAGTGACGAGGAAGGCCAGGGCCTTACTGAGGTTAAACAATATAATAGGAATTTACAGTATGAAAACAGACAAAATAATGAATACAGCAGTGAAATAAGACAGGTCAAACAAGGCAATATCAAAACACAAGAACAGAGTAACACGGAATATGAACAACTCAATAACAATGGTAACAATGAGGATCTCCTAGGATACCGTCATGTAGTCCTTTTCTCATCTGTCTAGTGGATCTCCCGGGATATCATCCCGTAGTCCATCATATGTATATCTGAAGGATCTCCCGGGATACCGTCCCGTAGTCCCAAAGTAAATGTGCAGGGGGATCTCCCAGGATAACGTGCCGTAGTCCCAAAGTAAATGTGCAGGGGGATCTCCCGGGATACCGTCCCGTAGTCCCAAAGTAAATATGCAGGGGGCTCTCCCGGGATAACGTCCCGTAGTCCCAAAGTAAATATGCAGGGGGATCTCACCGACACCGTCCCGTAGTCTCAAAGTAAATGTGCAGGGGATCTCCCGGGATACCGTCCCGTAGTCCCAAAGTAAATGTGTAGGGGGATCTCCCGGGATACCGTCTCGTAGTCCCAAAGTAAATGTGCAGGAGGATCTCCCGGGATACTGTCCCGTAGTCCCAAAGTAAATGAGCAGGGGGATCTCCTGGGAATCCCGTAGTCCCAAAGTAAATATGTAGCCACAACAAGAAGACATTCAGAAATAGGGTGCAAAAATACAAAGCAACAGGTAGTTCTAGCCTAACATGCTTCACGTAGTACAATTAAATCAACTTAAGCAAATAGGCAATTTAAGTCAACCAGGCATGCTTTTCTAAACTAACATAGGCTATAATTGCAAGTATAATAAAGCAGATAAGAAAGAAACTCAGTCTAAATACTTAAAGTAAAACCGGAATTTTAAACAATCGGCACAAGTACGCTCTCGTCACCTCACGTACAAAGCATTCCATTACCAAATATCACATCCTAAGTGGAAGGGCCCCCCACACTAGGTTAGACAAGTCACTTACCTCGAACCGGCTCAAAATCAACTCGAAACCACACGTTTGCCACGAGTATCCGACTCCAAATGGCTGAAATCTATTTTAAAAAATTTCATATCGTAAATAACATCTCAAGCAATCGATTCTACTATTTAATTCAAAGTTACGGCGCGAAATTAGGAAAAATGCCCAAAATGCCCCTTAGGCTAGCATCTCGGATTCAGATAAATTTTACATTTTCAGGACCCTCGTACTCTCACGAGTCCAGCCATATAACAATCTCTCTAATCGGAGGTCAATCACCCACTCAAACCCCAATTTTGAAAAAACCTAAGTTCTACCCAAATCACCCAATTTCGCCCATGGAAATCTTTGATTTTTAAGTTGAAAACATGTTAAATGATGTTAATGATCGAAAGAAATGAGTAAAAACCAACTTACAACTAATTTGGAAGAAGTCTTGTTCTTGGAACAATCGCCTAAGTGTGTTTGAGTTTGAGAAAATATGGAATATGAAGTCAAAATTCGGTTTTGTACAGTGCAGGCTACTGGTTGGCATGGGAATTGCGAACCCTTCATAAATTCCCATCTTTCGCATTTGCGATCCATATGTCGCATTTGCGACCTCGGGTAGAAAAAGGGAAGTTTGCATTTGCGACGGAAGACGTCGCATTTTCGACCACCCTTCGCATTTGCGAACCTCTTGGTCGCATTTGCGATCAGGCTTGCCCAGACCCACCTTCGCATTTGCGATGAGTAGATCGCATTTGCGAGTTCGCATTTGCGATGCTGGCTTTGCAAATGCGAAGCCTGCAGATCAGTTACACCAACAATTTCCAAGTCCAAAAATGAGGTCCGTGGCCTATCCAAAACTCACCCGAGTCCTCGGGGCTCCAAACTAAATATACACACTACCTCAAAAACATCATATGAACTTATCTGTGCGATCAAATCGCCAAAACAACATCATATTCATCGGATTAAGCCTCAAAATCCATGAATTCTATCAATTTTCAGAAAACATCAAATTTTCCATTTTAAGTCCGAAACACGTCAAACGAGATCCGTTTTCAACCAAACTTTACAGAAAGGACTTAAACCATATATAAGACCTGTACCGCGCGCCGTAACCAAAATACAGGCCCGATACCATCGATTTCTAATCAGATTTCATTTTTAATTTCCTTAAATATTTTCAGAAAACAAGTTTACTCAAAAATTTATTTCTCGGGCTTGGGACCTCGGAATTTGATTCCGGGCATACGCCCAAGTCCCATATTTTCCTACGGACCCTCCGGGACCGTCAAATCATGGTTCCGGGTCCGTTTACCCAAAATATTGACCGAAGTCAAATTTATTGAAGTTAATATCAAGTCTTAGCATTTTTTTACAAATTTTCATATTTAAACTGTCCGGTTACGCGCCCAGACTGTGCACGCAAATTGAGGAAACTACAAATGAGGTTTTCAAGGCCTCGAAAGCACAGAATGGGTAAGAAAAACAGGTGATGACCCTTTGGGTCGTCACATTCTCCACCTCTAAAACAACTGTTCATCCTCGAACGGACAGAAGAAGGAAGTACCTGAGTCGGGGAATAGATGAGGGTAATGGCTGCGCATATCGGACTCGGACTCCCAGGTCGATGCCTCAGGAGGCTGACCTCTCCACTGAACCCGAACAGAAGGGAAACTCTTGGATCTCAATTGATGAACTTGCCGGTCTAGAATAGCTACCGGCTCCTCCTCATAAGACAAGTCCTTGTCCAATTGGACTGAACTAAAATCCAACACATGAGACGGGTCACCGTGATATCTCCGGAGCATCGAAACATGAAATACCGGATGAACTCCTGCCAAGCTGGGAGGTAAGGCAAGCTCATAAGCAACCTCCCCAACACGCCTCAATATCTCAAAAGGGCCAATAAACCTCGGACCCAGCTTCCCTTTCTTCCCGAATCTCATAACGCCCTTCATAGGCGAAACCCGAAGCAGAACCCACTCTCCGACCATATATGAAACATCACGAACCTTTCGGTCCGCATAACTCTTCTGTCTGGAATGGGCTGTACTGTCTATACTGAATCACCTTGACCTTCTCCAATGCATCTTGAACCAATTTTGTGCCCAATAGCCTAGCCTCACCCGGCTCAAACCAACCCACCGGGGACCTACACCTCCTACCATATAAAGCCTCATACGGCGCCATCTTAATGTTGGACTGATAACTATTGTTGTAAGCAAACTCCGCCAATGGAAAGAACTGATCCCAAGACCCTCCAAACTCAATCACACACGCACGGAGCATATCCTCAAGAATCTAAATAGTGCACTCGGACTGTCCGTCCGTCTGGGGGGTGAAATGTTGTGCTCAGCTCCACCCTGGTACCTAACTCCTGCTGAACGACTCTCCAGAACCATGAAGTGAACTGAGTACCTCTGTCCGAGATAATAGAAACTGGAATACCATGCAGACAAACGATCTCCCGAATATAAATCTCCGCCAACCGCTCCGATGAATAAGTAGTCAGTACCGGAATAAAATAGGCTGATTTGGTCAGCCGATCCACAATCACCCAAACATCATCATGCTTCCTCAAAGTCTGAGGAAGTCTAACCACAAAGCCCATGGTGATCCGCCCCCACTTCCACTCTGGAAGCTCGATCTGCTGAAGTAACCCTCCCGGTCTCTACTTCTCACATTTGACCTGCTGACGGTTGAGACACTTGGCTACAAACTCTGCTATATCCTTCTTCATTCTTCGCCACCAATAGTGCTGCCTCAAATCCTGATACATCTTCGCAGCACCCGGGTGGATGGAATACCGCGAACTATGGGCCTCTGCTAAAATTAACTCCTGAAGCCCATCAAGATTGGGCACACAAATCTGACCCTGCATCCTTAATACCCCATCATCCCCAATGATCACATCTCTGGCATCACCGTGTTGGACCGTGTCCTTGAGGACAAGTAAATGAGGATCTTCGTACTGCCGCTCCCTGATACGATCGAATAAGGAAGACTGAGAACCCATACAAGCTAGGACCCGACTGGGCTCCGAAAGGTCCAATCTCACAAACTGACCGGCTAACGCCTGAACATCCATCTCCATAGGCCTCTCTGAAGCTGGTAAATATTCCAAAACTCCCCAAACTCTCTACCCGACGACTCAAAGCATCGGCCACCACATTGGCCTTCCCCGGGTGGTATAATATAGTGATGTCGTAGTCCGTTAGCAACTCTAACCATCTACGCTGGTGCAATTTTAGATCCTTCTACCTGAATATGTGCTGCAAACTCCGGTGATACGTAAATATCTCACAGAGAACACCATATAAATAATGACGCCAGATCTTCAAGGCATGAACAATGGCAGCTAACTCAAGGTCATGGACAGGGTAATTCTTCTCATGTATCTTCAACTGTCTGGACACGTAAGCAATCACCCTACTGTCCTGCATCAACACCGCTCCAAGGCCAACTCGCGAGGCATCACAATAAATTGTATAAGACCCCGAACTAGTAGGCAATATCAAGATTGGGGCTGTAGTCAAAGCTGTCTTGAGCTTCTGAAAGCTCTCCTCACACTCCCCTGTCCACTGAAATGGAGCACCCTTCTGGGTCAATCTGATCATAGGGGCTGCAATCGATGCGAATCCCTCCACAAAACGGCGGTAGTAACCTGCCAAGCCAAGGAAACTGCGAATCTCTGTAACTAAGGACGGCCAGGGCCAACTCTGCATGGCCTCCACCTTCTTCGAATCCACTTGAATACCCTCACTCGATACCACGTGGCCGAAGATGCCACAAAACCCAACCAAAACTCACATTTTGAGAACTTTGCATACAACTTCTTCTATCTCAGGGTCTGAAGCACTGTCCTCAGGTGCTGCTCATGATCTTCCCGACTCTGGGAGTAAACAAGAATATCATCTATGAAAACAATGATGAACAAGTCGAGATATGTCCTGAACACACTGTGCATCAAATGCATAAATGTTGCGGGGGCATTAGTCAGCCTGAATGACATAACTAGAAACTCGTAATGGCCATATCGAGTCCTGAAAGAAATCTTCGGGATATCCGGCTCCCGAATCTTCAACTAATGGTAACCTGAGCGCAAATCAATCTTAGAAAATACTTGTGCACCCTGAAGCTGGTCAAATAAATCATCAATACGAGGCAAGGGATAACGGTTCTTCACTGTAACCCTATTCAACTGGCGATAATCAATACACATGCGCATAGAACCATCATTTTTCTTCACAAACAAGACAGGAGCACCCCAAGGTGAAACATTTGGTCGAATAAAACCCTTATCAAGCAATTCTTGTAACTGATCATTCAACTCCCTCAACTCAGGAGGAGCAATACGGTACAGAGGAATGGAAATGGGCTGAGTGCCCTGCAACAAATCAATGCCAAAATCAATGTCTCTATCGGGCGGCATGCTGGAAAGATTAGCTGGAAACACATCGGTATATTCCCGCACCACTGGAACTGAATCAACAGAAGGGGTATCGACACTGGCATCTCTCACATAAGCTAATACGCGGCACACCCCTTCTCAACCATACGCTGAGCTCTAAGAAAAGAGATAACTCTACTGGGAGTGTGATATAAGGTATCACTCCACTTAACATGTGGCATACCTGGCATAGCCAGCGTCACGGTATTGGCGTGACAATCAAGAATAGCATAATGGGGCGACAACCAGTCCATGCCCAAGATAATATCAAAATCCACCATATCGAGTAACAATAAATCTGCACTGGTCTCAAACCCACGAACAGTAACCAAACACGACCGATAAATGCGGTCCACAACAAGACAATCCCCCACAGGAGTAGAAACATAAATAGGAGAACCCAAGGAATCTCGAGCTATACCCAAATGCGGACAAAAATAAGAAGGCACATAAGAAAATGTGGAGCCTGGATCGAATAGAACCGATGCATCTCTGTGACAAACCAGTATAATACCTGTAATGGCAGAATTAGAGGAAACAACCTCAGTATGAGCAGGAATAGCATAATATCTGGCCTGGCCTCCCCCTCGAGGGCGACCTCTACCTCCCCGACCTCTGGCCCTAGCTGGGTGGGCTGATGGGTAGCAGCTGGAGCTGTGATCATGGCCTGAGAACCCTGCTGAGCACGCTGTGGTTGAAAAGTCTGTGAAGATGTACCCCTAATATGGGGCAGTCCCTAACCACATGGCATGTATCTCCACACTCGAAACAAACCCTGAGAGGATGTGGTGGTTGTGACTGGCTAGGGCTAGGTCTGCTAGACTGATATCTGAAAGCACCCCGCGCAGAAGGCGCGCTAGAAATTAGAGGTGCATAGTAAGGCTCCTGAGGCCTAGGTGGAGTTGGGGTACTGCTGGCTGCTGGAAGAGCTGAATGAACGAGGCGAACCATATAACCCCTACCATGTCGACCTGCTTCTGGGGTACGGGCACCACAGTAGTGGCCCGACTCTCGAGACCTCTTGGCTCTCTCTCCTCTCGCTCCCTAACGAGCATACCCTCGATCCTTCTAGCAATATGCTCACTACCTGCAGATAAGGAATGTCCATCTCCAACTCTAGAGCCATGCTAGATATGATGGGTGGAATAAGACCCTTAATGAACCAGCGAAACCTCCCGCGGACAGTAGTAACCAAAGCCGGTGCATGCGTAGCTAATTTGGTGTAACGGATGTCATACTCTGAAACTGTCATAGCACCCTGGCGCAAATGCTCAAAATTTGCGCACCATGCGTCCCTGAGGCTCTGAGGAACAAACTCTCTCAGGAACATGTCTGAGAACAGGGTCCAGGTCAGTGAAGCAGCCTCGTCTAGAATGTCTAACTCATAGGTGCGCTACCAATTATAGGCGGCTCTGCGAATCTGGAAGGCAGTAAAGGAGACCCCACTAGATCCAGCTATGCCCATAGTGCGAAGAATACGGTGGCACTCCTCTAGAAACTCCAAGGCATCATCTGATGCTAGTCCACTGAATACCGGAGGGTCATACTTCTTGAACCTCTCAAGTCTCCGTTGCTCGTCCTCTGAAGCAGCTGACCCTTCCTCGGGCTAAACTGGCACTACACGCGGAAAAGGAATGATCTCTGGGACCTGCTCCACAAGCACTCGCTGCTCAGGAGTGCGGGCGGCGGGAGTCTGGGCTCCTCCCCCGGCCTGGGATGTGGCTGCAGCAAGGGGAAGCAACCCTTCCTGAGCCAGAGTGGTGTACATAGACATGAACTGAGCTAAGTTCTCCTGAAGGGCTAGAGTAGTAGTGGGCAGTAGGCGTGTCAGGTGTCTGGACCTCGGCTGGATCTGCTAGTGGCACCTTGGCGGCAGCTCGCGCAGGTGATCTCCCTGCACCACGTGCGCGTCCTCAGCCTCTACCTCGACCCCGGCCTCTGACGACTGTAGTAGGGGGCACGGGTGCATGATCGTCCCGAGTAGCACGTGTCCTCACCATCTGTGAGAGAATAGAAGATAGAGGTTTAGAATTGATGTCAAAAAATATTGCACGACAAGGAAATCAATGAAGTAAATATTTTTCCTAAACAGTTACATAGCCTCTCGTAGATAAGTACAGACGTCTCTGTACCGATCAGCGAGACTCTAATAAATCGGCCTGTGTTCCGTGACTCCTATGAACATAGAGCTCTGATACCAACTTGTCACGTCCCCCAGTTCACCCTCCGTGAACACGTCGTGATGGCACCTAGTCCCTATAACTAGGTAAGCCTAGCAATGCGGAATATCAACATAACTTGTGGAATAATTAAGTAAAAACTGAACAATCTAAAAGAAAGACTGTATATAAGTGCCACTTGGCATGTACAACCCAAAAACAATGCGAAAGTCTACAATATCACCCCAAAACCCGGAAACTCACAGGAAACTCAGGCTAACATAAATGTACTACACTGCTCTAACTCCAGAATGTCTAAACAATTGAAAAGAAGGAAAAGCTTTCCACTAAAGCTGGAAGAAGATAGGTCCTGGTCTGTGGACACGGCAGATGTACCTCGAAGTCTCTGCTATGTCTCTCAACCTCGGGATAGTGCGCCTGGGTGGAGGTACCTGGATCTGCACATGAAAAATAAGGGCATGAGTACACCACAACGGTACTCAGTAAGTGCCAAGCCTAACCTCGGTCGGGTAGTGACGAGGAAGGTTAGGGCCCTACTAAGGTTAAACAATATAATAGGAATTTACAGTATGAAAAATGACAGAAATAATGGATACAATAGTGAAATAAGACAGGCCAAACAAGGCAATATCAAAACACAAGAACAGAGTAACACGGAATATGAACAGCTCAATAACAATGGTAACAATGAGGATCTCCCAGTATATCGTCCTGTAGTCCTTTTCTCAGCTGTCTAGTAGATCTTCTGGGATACCGTCCCGTAGTCCATCATATGTATATCCGGAGGAGCTCCCGGTATACCGTCCCGTAGTCCCAAAGTAAATGTGCAGGGGGATCTCCCAGGATAAAGTCTCGTAGTCCCAAAGTAAATGTGTAGGGGGATCTCTCGGGATATCGTCCCGTAGTCCCAAAGTAAATATGCAGGGGGATCTCCCAGGATACCGTCCTGTAGTCCCAAAGTAAATGTGCAGGGGGATCTACCGGGATACCGTCCCGTAGTCCCAAAGTAAATATGCAGGGGGATCTCCCAGGATACCGTCCTGTAGTCCCAAAGTAAATGTGCAGGGGGATCTACCGGGATACCGTCCCGTAGTCCCCAAGTAAATGTGCAGGGGGATCTCCCGGGATACCGTCCCGTAGTCCCAAAGTAAATGTCCAGGGGGATCTCCTGGGATACCGTCCCGTAGTCCCAAAGTAAATGTGCAGGGGGGTCTCCCGGGATATCGTCCCGTAGTACCAAAGTAAATATGCAGCCACAACAAGAAGACATTCAGAAATAGGGTGCAAAAGTACAAAGCAACAAGTAGTTCTAGCCTAACATGCTTCACGTAGTACAATTAAATCAACTTAAGCAAATAGGCAATTTAAGTCAACTAGGCATGCTTTTCTAAACTAACATAGGCTATAATTGCAAGAATAATAAAGCAGGTAAGAAAGAAACTCAGTCTAAATACTTAAAGTAAAATCAGATTTTTCAACAATCAGCACAAGTACGCGCTCGTGACCTCACATACAAGGCATTCCATTACCAAATATCACATCCTAAGGGGAAGGGTCCACCACACAAGGTTAGACAAGCCACTTACGTCGAACCGGCTCAAAATCAACTCGAAACCACACGTTTGCCACGAGTATCCGACTTCAAATGGCCCAAATCTATTTAAATAAATTTTATATAATAAATAACATCTCAAGCAACCGATTCTACTATTTAATTCAAAGTTACGACGTGAAATTAGGAAAAATGACCAAAACGCCCCTCATGCTAGCATCTCGGATTCGGATAAATTTTATATTTTCAGGACCCTCGTGCTCTCACGAGTCCATCCATATAACAATCTCTCTAATCGGAGGTCAATCACCCACTCAAACCCCAATTTTAGAAAAACCTAAGTTCTACCCAAATCACCCATGGAAATCTTTGGTTTTTAAGTTGAAAACATGTTAAATGATGTTAATGATTGAAAGAAATGAGTAAAAACCAACTTACAACTGATTTGTAAGAAGTCTTGTTCTTGGAAAAATCGCCTAAGTGTGTTTGAGTTTGAGAAAATATGGAATATGAAGTCAAAATTAGATTTTGTACAGTGCAGGCAACTGGTTGGCATGGGAATTGCGAACCCTTCAGAAATTTCCATCTTTCGCATTTGCGATCCATATGTTGCATTTGTGACCTCAGGCAGAAAAAGGGAAGTTCGCATTTGCGATGGAAGACATCACCCTTCGCATTTGCGAACCTCTTGGTCGCATTTGCGATCATGCTTGCCCAGACCCACCTTCGCATTTGCGATGAGTAGCTCGCATTTGCGATGCTGGCTTTGCAAATGCGAAGCCTGCAGATCAGTTACACCAGCAATTTTCAAGTCCAAAAATGAGATTCGTGGCCTATCCAAAACTCACCCGAGCCCTCGGGGCTCCAAACTAAATATACACACTACCTCAAAAACATCCTATGAACTTATCCATGCGATCAAATCGCCAAAACAACATCATATTCATCGGATTAAGCCTCAAAATCCATGAATTCTATCAATTTTCATAAAACATCAAATTTTCCATTTTAAGTTCGAAATACGTCAAACGAGATCCGTTTTCAACCAAACTTTACAGAAAGGACTTAAACCATATATAAGACCTATACCGGGTGCCGGAACCAAAATACGTGCCAGATACCATCGATCTCTAATCAGATTTCATTTTTAATTTCCTTAAATATTTTCAGAAAACAACTTTTCTCAAAAATTCATTTCTCGGGCTTAGGACCTCGGAATTCGATTCCGGGAATACACCCAAGTCTCATATTTTCCTACAGACCCTCCGGGACCGTCAAATCACGGGTCCGGGTCCATTTACTCAAAATGTTGACCGAAGTCAAATTTATTGAAGTTAATATTAAATCTTAGCATTTTTCACAAAATTTCATATTTAAGCTATCCGGCTACGCACCCGGACTGCGCACGCAAATTGAGGCAACTACAAATGAGGTTTTCAAAGCCTTGGAAGCACAGAATGGGTAATAAAACAGGTGATGACCCTTTGGGTAGTCACATAAATATTTAAACTGGGCTACAAACCGCGATGGGAGTTATATAAAGGCGAGGTCCTGGTGGTGAAAACTCTATGAGTTTAAATTCTCCCTGTGTGAAATTAAAATCGGTACTATTATATTAATAGGGAGACATGCTTGTTTGGCTTATTTGATAATTCTTTTATGTGTTTGTGTGCATATTTAGCCATATTTGTGATGTAAATATTGAGTTTTATCCTATAAGGTGAGTGTCAATGTGGTGTTAAATATGACTCGCTAATTCGGGTAAATAATTATGAAGTCTTCATGCCTCGTGTGTTGCTGTCAATGTTGTGAAAAAATTTGAAACAAGGTTTTGGTTAATATGAGAATAATTGAGGATGCTAGAATTTATTATGAACAACTATTATGACCAGAGATGTGGTTATGAGCATAAGTTTAATGTGTGTGTAGGCACAAAATTGCTACGGCCGGTTGAGACTAACACAGTGTGTTAATATGAAAAATCAGTCCTTTTTGAAATTTATTGAAGTGTAAGAAATCGGCTTTAAAGTTTATAAATGAGGATAAAAGGAATAATCTCAACTGAGATAGTGTTGTTGGAACCATGTTAAATTGCGGTGACGTAGAATCACCCGCGAGTATGTTTGTAATAACATACTCAGTAATTTAAAGTCGTCAGAATAATTCTCCGCACGTTCGAAGACGAACGTATGTTTTAAGAGGGGGAGGATATAACGACCCGACTTGTCGTTTTAAGAATTTATGCCTCGTTCGGCGACTTAAGGTCTCGAGCATCTTCGTAATATATATTATGACTTGCGTGTGCAGTCCGTAAATTTTTCTGTGATGTTTTTATATGAAAAAATTGATTAAAATGTGAAATAGAGCTTTAAAACTCAACTGAGTTGACTTCGGTCAATATTTTGAGCAAATGGATCCGGATGGAAATTTTGATGATTCCAATAGCTTCATATGGTGATTTACGACTTAAGCGCATATTTGTATTTGGAAGTCCGTAGGACAATTCGGCGCATTTTGGCGAAAGTTGGAAAAAAGAAGATTTTTGGAGAGTTTGACCGATAGTTGACTTTTTGATATCGGGTCGGAAACCGATTTCTAAAAATTGGAACATATTCATTATGTCATTTAGGACTTGTTTGCAAAATTAGAAGTCATTCCGGATTGATTTGATATATTTCGGCGCAAAATATAGAAGTTGGAAGATTTGAAAACTCATAATTCGATTCGATGAGCGATTCATAGTTTTGATGTTGTTTGACGTGATTTGAGATCACGATTATGTCCATAATATGTTTTGAGACTTGTTGGTGCATTCAGACAGGGTCCCGAGGGTCTCGGGTGAGTTTCAGAGTGGTTTCGGACCATTTTTAAGCCAATTTAACTTTCTGGTTTTTGACAGCAAGGTTCAAAATTTTTTATGCAAGGAGCCTATTTTGGAAGCTTATACCTAGAAATATACAAGGAATCTGGAAATTTGCAAAACATTAAAGTTGTATCCCTTGTATTCTAGTTTCCATAAAGTTAAACTATTCATCATGTGGACTTTGGTACGGAAAGTAATGATCAACTGAATAAAGGCTGGTAAAGCTATTTTGTAATTTCCCCAGAAATTTCTGATGCGAAGAGCCTACTTTGGAAGCTTATACCTCGAAATATATAAGGAATATAAAACTTTGCAAAACATAAAAGTTATAGTCCTTTGATTATAGTTTCAGGAAAGTAAAATCATTCATCATTTGGATATTTGTACAGAAAGTTATAATTGATTGAATAAAGGCTAGTAAAACTGTTTCTGGTAGACTTTTAGTGACGACTTAGTGATGAAAATGGACTTTTAGTGATGGATGGGCAGAAACTTAAGGACCAATAATGCTCATTTTCTTCATTTCATTTTGGATTTTTGGAGCACGATTCTTGGGCGATTTTTGAGCAATTTTCACGGGAAACATTGGATAAGCGTTCCTTATCCTATATTGATTATATTTCGTGATTCCATACTCATTTACATCATGAATCCATGAATTTATGGAAGAAAAATCATATTTTTATCAAATCTTCCAAAAATAAAATTTTAGATTTGAAGCCAATCCGATGTCGGATTCGATAATTTTTATATGGTTGAACTCGTATCGGAACGGGTGTTCGGAATTCGTGAAAATTATATCGGGTTCCGAGACTTTTGGTTGACTCTTTAGAATAGAATTTTAAATTGGTGTTTTATTATCCGAAATTGTTTCTGATGAATTTTAATAAAGTTATACAATTAATTTGGATAGATTGAAGCTATCGGATGGTCGATTTAAGCAAGAAGGCGATTTTGGAATATCGTCCTAACTTCAAAAATGTAAGTATATTGCCTAACCTTGAATGTGAGAATTACCCCTTAGGCATTGAGTTTTATGTGAAAATTATTTGAATGAAAATCATGTACGCGAGGTGACGAGTACGTACTTGATTTATATGTGCAAATTATATCAATTAATATTCTTAGACACCCTTACGTATCGAAGTGAAATAAATTGTTGGAACTCAATAAATCCTTGATTTGTCATGCCTCATTCCTTGTTTGTCGAGTTTGTATTTATATGATAATTTTGTTTAAATTTTCATTTGGATTTTTATGTGAATTCCTTGTGTTTGTGGATTCGATATTTCTTGGAAATAATTATATTATGGAATTTCCATATACAAATAATTAGTTAAGTAATTTTAATTTGAGGTATTAATATATTTATCAAAAATTTAGATTAAAGAAGGTATCGTCTTTTGCTGAGTTAATTTTCCATCTTTGTTATTGTTATCGAGGTTTTATGTATTCTGTGTGGAGCCTTGAGATATTTGCTATGATATTAATTGATTTTATTGTATCTTTGGAATTGGTTGTGGCCTATGGGCAATTTAAAATATAAATTGTTGTTTTGTATTGTCGTGGTAATATCCGTGTAAACTGTTATGTGATTTGTGTTACTATTATGCGGCGGATAAGGATGGCATTTCACTGTTGATATTATGTGAGTATGAGGGTGGTATTTCATTGTGGTTATGTGTTGGGATATTGTATGGGCGGAGCGATAAGGGTTGCTATTACAGGAGCGATAAAGGTGGCTATAGGAGGGATAAGGGTGGCTATGGTCAGGGATGATATGTGGTGATGTGGGAATATTGTGTTGGTGATTTTTATGCGATGTTGTGATTTCCTGGTGATTTATTTTATATATTGTGCAATTTATTTTATAATTCCAGTAAATTTTATAATAGTCAGATATATGTTGAAATTATGAGCATGTGGATATTGCCGGGCGGATTATGATATGGGCACGAGGTGCCAGGGATATGAATTTATTATTTGTACATGAAATGTCCGTACAGTTATGATATGAAATATGGGAACGAGGTGCCCTGGTTATATAATGAAAATGATATTGGCACGTGAATTGTCCGTGCAATCGTGATATGAAATGTGGCACGAGGTGTCGTGAGTAAATGATGACGATATTGGCATGCGAGTTGTCCGTGCAGTTGTGATAAAAATATTAGCATGAGGTGTCGTGGAAATATGAAAATGGGCTGAGACCCGTATTTTTTATTTGAAATAAGGTGTCACATGATGACTTTTATTTGAAAGAATTATATTCGAAAAATATTATTTGAAAGAATTTTTATTCGAAAGATATTTATTTGGAAGAATTATATTCGGAAGATATTTGTTGAAACAATTATATTAGAAAGAATTTTATTTGAAGGAAGTATATTCGAAATATATTTATCGGAAGATATTATATCCTAAAGATTACTATTGGGAAGATTTATAGGCAAAAGATTTATATTTGAAGAATCTGATTAATTGGTTGTAGTTGTATTCATTAATTGTTGAGCAATATATATGATGTTCTTGTTGCTTGTTGTTTATATCACTGGTTGATTATTGTTGCCATCATTGTTATTGTTTCCTACTATTTTTATATGCTATACTGCATAGGTTATTAGACTAGTGGGTGTCTTGACTGTACCTTTACATTACTCCACCGAGGTTAGTCTTGATACTTATTGGGTACCGCTGTGGTGTATTGATCACGCTCAACTATGTCTTGTAGAAGACTAAGCGGGCGCTGCAAATATAATCCTGGGG
>ML344504.1:74431-112928 GCA_005239505.1 Nicotiana paniculata | reverse complement strand
TCTTGTTAGTCTTTGGAAAAAGCTAATTAAGAATTATTATCCGTGGCTAATTACCATAAACTCACTCATATTTGTGAAATCGTGAAATACATTGGATCGTTACTTGAGTGTAATTTCCGAAGCATCCATTCTTGTTTCCATTGATCATTTTACTTGCTTTCTAGGTTAGTTTATATTTTCGCATTTAGTTATAAACAACTTTCAAAACCAAAATCTTATTTTTTTGGCATTGCGCGATAAGTGATAATTCTCTTGCATTCCTAATCGCCTCCATATTGTTTTCTGTGGGATTAGACTCCAACCTTGTTGGGTTACTATATTTGACATTGATCGCTTACACTATTTTAAGGAGTAATTTGAGCGTATCAAATTTTGGCGCCGTTGTCGGGGAACAATTGGTGTAACTTAGGTTGTTAGAGAAGTAAGCTTAAGTGCTTTGATCCAAACTTGTGAATATTTGTGTAATTATTTTTCTTGTGTAGTTTCTTAATTTTTCATATAAAAAAAATTATGGCGTCATATAATGAATATTGGTCGGATGGTAGTTGTTCATATTTTGATGACCTTTGTCCTTATTGCGGAGGACCACACTCGTGGCAAACTTATTTAAGTTCTCCCGGGAATGAATTGTGCGCACAATTTCAAACCCATGAGTGGAGTATTTGTGATAGGTGTGGTTGCCAAAATGGTCATTGGGATGATTGTTCGTATTTATCCGTCCCTTCCCCGAGCCCCTACTTTGATGAATCTACTTTTTGTGATAGAAATTTTAGGAGCCATGAAGAGGAAGAAATTGAGCATGGTAGAAACGGAGAGTTCAAGCTCATGTTGGAATGCTTACTTGAAAAAGGGAATCATGAGCAAAATGCCTTTGAAGAGCTTTTGGAGACAAATCTTCAAAATGATTTGGCACTTGAAAGGTTGCACTCACAAATGGATGCAATGATTGAAGCTTCAAGGATACAAAAAACCTTGGAGATGAGTTACAATCAAGAAGTTGAAAAATCTTCCTTGGCACTTGAACAAAGCCAAGAAGAACTCTCAAATGCTCAAAATGAGAATATAATGCTCATGTTAGAGGTCATTCTTGAACATGAGGAAAAGCACAACCTTGCGCTCAAAGGATTGAAAAATGATGTGACTCAAAATGATGAACATATCCGCACTTTGGAGGATCAAATGCAAGCGTTGATGGAGACTCATCACGCATCTCAAATTGGAAGTGTGGATGACATTATAGAAGAGTCCAATTCCGAGAGTGAGAGTGAGTTCTACTTTGAGGAATCAAGCATTGAACATCTGCCAACTGACTCTATGAGTATTTTGGATGCCAATAAAAATATGGAATTTGAGTCAACCGGAGTGATCGAAGATTTGGTTGAAATTGACTCAATTCCGGGGGAAAATGAGGATGTCGAGATCCGGAGAAAACTGCAAGTTGGGAGGTTGAAGGCACACTCCAAGCATTTTTCAACGTTGGGATTGTGTGGTAAAACGGAAGTTGAACTACACGAGCCAATGGAGTGTTGCGATGAGGAGAAATTCACACCATATATCTTGCAATTTGAAGGACAAAGGAGACAAAATGAAATTCCTCACATACGGGCCAAGAAGTGCAAAATGAAGACATAAGGCTTGGCTCGGTCGTCTATCTACCACCCCCCACCGCCCGTGGTCACAAGCTTGATTCCAAGCTAGGTGCCCAGTTCATATGGTCAAAGTGGCGAGAAAAGTGGTAAATGTTGATTTGCATCATGCCACGACGTTAAATGCGGCGCTTGGTGGGAGGCGACCCATCGTTTTTCAAAATTTTATAAGTCATTTCTGAAATATTTCTTTTTAGAATAGCTTATTATAATTATTTTAACCAATCTGCCAAGTTTCGCATTTTTTGAAGTTGATTTGAGCAGGTTCGGATACCGGGAAGTTAAAACCAGTGCAAGAAAACAAATAAATTGATGGGCAAACATTCTGCCCAGGTCTGCGATGCCTTATGTCCAAAATGCTATAGCGGAATGGCATCTGCGATCAAAAATGCGATCGCAAATGTCCACAGAATGTTCTGCGCAAACCCAATTATTTTCGCACCTGCGGTCATTCTTCCGCAGGTGCGACATCGCAGGAGCGGCTCAAGCATTGCAGGTGCGGAAACAATCGCAGGTGCGTTCTTTTATTCGCACCTGCGGGATCGCAGGTGCGGAGTTAGAACCGCAGGTGCGAAAGTCTCCAGTTCAATTCCCAAATTTTATCTCCCAGGTTAGTTTTTCTAAGCCCTAACATTTCGAAGCAAGGGAAATTTCTTCCTCACACCCACATCTCCCCCTCACTGTCATTCAAAATCCCAGGTAACTTCAATTACTCATTCCTTTTTGCTTCTCTATTTTTGCTTTCCATTTGTCTACTTTGCCAGGCCTTCAAAGGCCACGGGCATTCTTTCTTTTCCTCATTTTTGTTTTATTTTTGTTTTGTTAACTTGCAAACTAGGATAGAATTAGGTGAGGTTTGGTTGAGAGTAGTGATTGAACCAATTGTGGTGGTGTTTTGAGCGTCAAATTCGTGTGAGGAGAGGGTGAATGTCATACGCTCGTAATGTGTTCGGGTTATGGTATGAGTGAAAATTGAGTGCCTCGTACTTTGATTGTAGTGTTAATGAATTTAGAACAAAGTTTGGTACAGTAAGCTGGAAGTCTTGAGTACAGATTAGTGGTCAAAAGCAAATCCCAAGTCAATAATAACACAAAAAATCTGGGCAGTTGAGTTTTGGACGAAGGACCGCAGGTGCGGCCATATGTCCGCAGGTGCGACCTCGCACCTGCGAGTCCTTAACCGCAGATGCGACAAATTACGTAGGAGCGACTCATCTTTCCGCAGGAGAGAAACCGCACCTACGGTCAAAGTTCCGCAGGTGCGGAAACTGTCCAGCCATGCCCAAAACCAGTAGCTTTGCAACAGGGCCCTTCCGGGCCTGTTCGGCTTGGTTCTTTGGCCTATTTGCAGTGTTTTAAGATGCTTATCGATACTCCACTACTTGACTGACTTCATTTTGATTGTTTGTAGGCACTTTAACTCAAAAATGGACCCAAACGCAATCCAAAATTTTGAAATTGAGGAGGAGACCGGAGAACATTAAGATGAGAGCAGGTTCAGGTCGGATGCATGTCAACGCCGCTATTATGATAACCTCCACACCAAAAAATGGTACTTGAGAGAGGAAATGTTGAGGATAGCGAGGAGTACTCGTTCATGACTGATGCGGATGATGCAGATGATGATGATGATGATGACGAGACCTCTCAGCAGCATTGTACAGCCATTTCTCCTGCAGTCTGCTAGTCTGATGCAGCCCTCAGGGAGACCCTCAAACTTTGCGATTTATTTTGTTATTGTGCAGTGCGGACACTGCAACGTTTCAAGTTGGGGTGGCTTTTGCACATTTTATCTTTCATGATATAGTTTGTGACAATGTGCCCTTGCCGGGCTTCGTTGTTATGTATGGATATTATGTGCCCTTGCCGGGCTTGTTGTTGAGTATATCTATGATTTCTTTTTGCTAAGCTTGGTGTGATTGGTTTATTTTATTTAGTAGTTGGTTTTGTTTTATCTTTTTAGTTTTATTTTTAGTAGTTGGTTTATTTTCCAGAATAATACTTCCTTGGATTTTCTTCATGCTACGGTTTTTTCCCAAGGAATAATTTTTGAAGTGAACCGGGTGACTTGTCCCTATGATAGATGGTGTGACAATTTTCTTAAGGGAATTAGTCTTGTTTTGCTAGGAAGAGACTTTTGGATAAGAAATTAGTCTCTTGTATGTGAAATGTGAACTAAGAATACCCCTCCGAAATTTGATTTTGAATGAAAACAAGTAAGTTGCATGGTGAAGGTTAATTTTGGTGATAAATTCTTGGCTCTTTTAGTGACTCCTTGCACACTAGTTCGAAAATATTGCTCTAAACTCCTATAAAAAAAAATGAAATTGATCCATCTTGGCTAATTCATGTGCCATGTGTGTTAGTGTTTGTATAAATAAATCTTGTGCCTACTTCCATCATCTAGAACTTGCCCGGTTAGTTTTTCAATGCTAATGATAATTATGTTTGGTTGGAGAAATGACCTTAGGCATTCTTTGTGTTATTTGAAAACTTCGTTAGCCTTTCGAGCCACCATTATATAGATATTATAACTAGTTACCCCATTTGAGCCTTGAACTTTTTCTTTGGTCACCTCAATACAAACCTTTCCCTTTTGCAAAATAATTCCTCTTTTGAACCCGTCCCTCCTTGAATATTGAGAATTAGGCAAAAATCCTAAGTTGGGGGTATTGTGTCAAAGTGAAAATTAGTAAGGTTGTACATTGAGTGCAAAATATATGCCTCAAAAGATTCTTTTGAAATTATTCAAGCTCCAAAATAAAAATACAAAAAAGGAAGAGAAAAAGAAATATGTATATATAAATAAATATGGGAGCTTTGAAGAAATGTAGTGATGTTCTTAAAGTGATTCTATGTTGGTAACTAGATGCAAATGAGGCTATGTGGTTTGAAAAGAAACAAAGCGCAACAAGAAAGGAAAATGTGAATAGTGTTCAAGGAGGGTGTAGTCATTTTCCCAAATGTGTATCCTACCATTCCCTAAACCTACGTTACAAGCTTAAAAAGACCTTATGGGATCTCCAACCGAATATTTTTGAATATGCGATGAATTAAAATAAGGGCAAGCATATGGTATGATTGGTTGTAACACTTGAAAGTCTTTGTGAGTACGAGTGTATTTGTAAATATGTCCCTTGTTGTTGTCATTGTAAATATTGTGAGTTGGGACTTTCTTTCTCTCTTGTGAGGCACATGAATTAGGATTGACTGGTGAAATTGATATATTCAAAAAAAAAATGAACGAGTTGAGCATTTGTAGTAGACTAGTGTTGTTGAGTCACTTCTTGAGGTTTTTTCTTATCACTTTATTGTTTTTGAACTCGCGTGCACTTCTTGAAATTGTTTATAAATGAGGGAGTTATTCAATTAAGATGCATACTTGAGCCTAATTATTAGTACCAACCAAATCCACAAGTTTGAGTGCTTAAGTGAAAAATGTGAATGGTGAATACGAGCAATACAACTTGTGTTTAACATAGTAGAACCTCATTGAGTTATTAGTTTTGATTTGCTTGAGGACAAGCAAAAGTTCTAAGTTGGGAGTGTTGATGAGTGGTGATTTTACCACTCATTTTGGCCTCTTTTCATTAGACTTTGTATTGTTCAATGATAATTTGAGGTTGTTATTAGTGTGTAATTGCTTAATTTTCAGGGAAGTGATGCCGTGAAGTGGTTGGTGTTGAATTGGAATGAAAGTTGAACAAAAGGGGGCGAAAATTGCACAAAATGCTTCAGTGATTCCGCACCTGCGGATTTTAGGTCGTAGGTGCGACCTCGCACCTGCGAAGATATTAGCGCACCTGCGAAGACCAGCCCAGCCACACAGAAGTTGCACCTGCGGAGTATATTTCGCACCTGTGATCCCGCAGGTGCGACCAATTGTCCGCCCCTGCGGAAAATGACAAGTGCTTCAAAAGCTCGCACCTGCGAGCAGACTTCCGCTCCTGCGGAATCGCACCTGCGAGGATTCTTCCGCATGTGCGATTATCANTGACAGGTGCTTCAAAAGCTCGCACCTGCGAGCAGACTTCCATCCTGCGGAGTCGCACCTGCGAGGATTCTTCCGCATGTGCGATTATCGAGCATCAAATCTGGACAAGAATGTAAAATCACATTTTCCCATCCCCACTCTCATATACTCGACCTAGCAGTCATTTTTTAGCATCTTTTGGCTTTGTAAATATATTTTTGAGCAGAGAAGAAGAGAGAAAACATTTTTGAAGCTAGGATTTGCACACACACTTGGGATTTGAAGATTTCACTCTTGTGGTAAAGGTTTTCTTACCCATTTATATTTGTTTCCTCATTTCCTTGCTTTGTATTGTATATTTAAGTGTGTAGTATTTATTTCCAACACTTGAATCTTGTTTATGGAAATTTACATATTTAAAGTGTGGATTAAATACCTTGTTGTGCTTATGTATTGAATGATTTTATTATATTTATGAAGTGAGTTATTGTTTCTTTAATTATTCTTGTCCTTTAATGTTTCCAAAGGGATTAGCTAACCCTAGGACACACTCATTAACTCCGAATTAATTTTGGAAAAGATAATTGGGGGTTGGGAAAGATTAATTAACAAGAACTTGAGGCTTTAACCCTCATTTTATAGATTCTACCTAGGGATAGGATTGAACTACTTGTAGTCATATCCGGGTGTGCTTAATCTCTTAATTGTGTTAGGAATAATTCAATTAGGAAGTCTTGTTAGTCTTTGGAAAAAGCTAATTAAGAATTATTATCCGTGGCTAATTACCATAAACTCGCTCATATTTGTGAAATCGTGAAATACATTGGATCGTTACTTGAGTGTAATTTTCGAAGCATCCATTCTTGTTGTCATTGATCATTTTACTCGCTTTCTAGGTTAGCTTATATTTTCGCATTTAGTTATAAATAACTTTCAAAACCAAAATCTTATTTGTTTGGCATTGCGCGATAAGTGATAATTCTCTTGCATTCCTAATCGCCTCCATATTGTTCTCTGTGGGATTCGACCCCAACCTTGTTGGGTTACTATATTTGACATCGATCGCTTACACTATTTTAAGGTGTAATTTGAGCGTATCATAATCTAAGGTAAGTTGGAGAAGAAGAGGAGGTTGCAAAAGTAAAGAGTTAGAATGAGGAGTAGTGGAGAAGTTATAGAAGACAAAAACATTATTGTCATGATTACCTCGAAAACTGGCGTAAATATTTGCTAAATCACGGGGCAACACGTGTTCAGGTTATTAATTGCGAGAAGACGTGCGTCCTTTCAAATATCAAAGACCGTTCAGGAACTTTCCCGCTAAGAAAGGAATTCCTATAGACAAGTGGGATGTGAGTCAGCAAGCAACTGGCACTGGATGCAAGCATGCAATCAGTGTTGAATGAATCCCGAAGACAAAGCAGCACGTAACAAGGATTCAAAGCATTGTCATCAGATAACATTCATGAGGAAGCTGTTTATAGCCAATTGTTATGCACCCATCAATGACGATTTTATTCTCATTCAAGAGGAGCTTGATTTGAGGATCTTGTCTCCCTGAATCAAGCTATAAATAGGAGGATTAACATCCACTGTAGAGACAACATATTCTGCACCGAAAAAGCTATAATCTACTTCATACAATCACTTTTAGTTCTTGAACATTGCTCTCACTCTTTCCATTGGAAAGGCTAAGTTTTTAGTCAGGCTTGTAATCTTCCTTAATTTCATATAACAATCTTACCTTTGTTCTTATCTGTTTATTATTTTTGAGTTAAATCGATTTGTTTATCTATAAATTATGCTATAAATTCAACTGTACTATTTTACGGGTAAATAAAATACACTTCTTGACCGGAGTTCTATCTCTCAATAATTCCATGAGCAAATGAACAAGAATACATAGTAGTAAGGGAACTTCAAGTGACATGAGATTTAAGTTAAAGTATTTTTTTGTTCATGAGGTCAACTTTTATATGTGAGCACAGTAAATTAGTCAGCTAGTCTTCTGTCTTCTTATGATAGATTGAGTCCTGTCTTTTTTTTCAATTACAAGTTATGCAACCCGGCTGTAACATCGTTTTCTGTAAATATTTTCAGAATAAAGAAAGATGTCAAATTCGTAATCAAGAAACTCTCGGGCTAACAGCATGTTTGGCCAAGTTTTTTTTTGTCCATAAGTATTTTTTTGGTCCGAAATCACTTTTGGCCAAAAATTAAAGTGTTTGGCAAGCTTTTGAAAAGAAAAAAAGTACTTTTGAGGAGAAACAAAAGCAGTTTTTGAGAAGCAGAAAAAAATAGCTTCTTTCCAAAAGCACTTTTCTGAAAAGTACTTTTGAGAAAAATACACTTAAAAGTAGTTTTCAAAAGCTTGACCAAACATTAATTACTGTTCAAAAGTACTTTTTAAATTAGTTAACCAAACACAAGCCGTTTTCTTAAAAATACTTTTGAGAAAAATACTTTTTAAAATAAGCTAATTGTATAAGCTTAGCCAAACAGACTATAATACCGTCTAGTTGTTTGTGTAAAACCGGGTCCTTTTTTCAAATTTTAATTCAAACGTCTCTCAAATAGGGACAAAAAATAGAAGTATTTTTTGTATCTGCCTAAATTTTAAGAGACAGAAATATCTAACTAAATCTATACTGATAAGAGATAACTAGTAGACAATAAGATAATAGAAGGTCGCATAAGTTAGCCAGACACCACTATATACGCACGAAAAGAAAAAAGTATGGTACATAAATAATGATAACAAAGAAAAAAACAACCAAACTGTCTAATTAAGTCCTATTACTGAAAAAGTACTCTCATGTGATGCTGCCACAGTTAAATGGGTGGTTGATATTTTAAAAGTTGACAATATGGTCAATTAATTCGGAGCTTTCATTAGTTCGATCAACTGCCACTAATCAACATGTTTAATTGAGATAAGTTTGGAGTTTTGTTTGTTTGCACTTTTTATATTGGAAAAAAGGTCAAAGTTGTTCCTATACTATCGAAAATTAGTCACGTTTATATATGTTTCTACTTTCGATCCAAATATATGTCTGCCGTTAAAAAAGTAGACAAAATCGTCTCTAACCCTAACGGTTGTTCATGACTCAGCAGCTAAAAGGACACGGTAGACTCCATATCACCATTTATTTCCATATGTAATAATAAATAACTAAACCCACTAAATATTAATCTTCTCCTTCTGTAACTTTCCGGATTCAACGCACAAAGATTTAATCAATTCTAATTTAAATAACAAGTGGCAGCTTTGAATAGTTTCAGCATTCTAATGTCAGATTCAATGTTCTATTCAGTCCAAAATAGATCAAAAATTCCTGAAACGATTCTCACTAGATTGATTCTTCTTTGTTTGCAAAAGAATTGTTCCGTCAAGATTTTATTGTTACTGAATTTGCAGCAATGGTGGTATGTTGTTAGAGAAGGACAAGATTAATTTTAGTTGGTTTAGTTATTTATTATTACATATAGAAAATAAATAGTGACATGAAGTTCACTGTGTCATTTTAGTTGCTGAGTCACCGACAGCCGTTAGAGTTCGGGACGATTTTGACTACTTTCTTAACGACAGGTATATATTTGGACCGAAAGTAAAAACGAGTATAAAATTCAATGAGCAACCCGCCGAGGTTACAACAATCATGTTAGACTAAGAAGAGCCTTGGGTTCCAGTCCATTGGACGGACCATCCAGAGTCCAACGGTTTATGAATAGTCCTTTTCAGTTCCAATGCGCGGTATCGAAAAAAAGACTATCTTTCTTTCGGGGTCATAGATATGACTAATTTTTTTATAGTATAAGAACAAGTTTAGCCTTTTTTTCCTTTTATATTTTAGCATGATATATGATGACACTATCTTTACACTAAATATTGAACTCATTGCACACAAAAATTAAAGGTTTTTATTTTCTTATATTCTTATTTAACATTACGTAAAAAAATATTACTAATTAACCATAATGAAGTGGTAGATTTACATAAGAAGACTTGGTAGATATTATGCATATGTTAGCTAGATGAAGACTTGCAAGTTTTTCCTCCATTAAATACCTAGTTTAAAATGTAGAGTGGGGGCAGTTCAATTAACAATATAAAAAGAAAATCACCATAAAACCTAGGACGAAATAAACAAGTGAGACAACCGACGCAAAACATATACTATTTGTTAATATTTTAATTGTGAACTTCGGCTCAAGCAACAAATATATATTTGCAAGTAATCGAAATGATCAAACAATTATTTAAAATAAATAAATAATCAAGAACAAGTCAAGCAATTAATGCTCTATTTATTTTCCATTCTACAAAAGAATTGTACGCACTTCAACTTTTTGAAAATTTGAGAGTGTTAAATTTATTGATAACTCCAGATTAACAGAAACTATGATATCAAAAAGAACAAAGAATTTAAGAAGGCAATATGTAAAGTTATTATTCCTCGACCACAAAGTGTCACGGATTTGAATTGTGTTTTCCAATTGTGCTTTTTTTTCCCTCGTTAACTGCTTAAAAGAAAAGATTTTTAAAAGGTTTTTCTTAATCACTGTACAAAATTATTATTGTAGATGTAAATCACCTCTTTCTGAATGTGTGATTTGCTCATTTCTCTCATATTTAGTTAGCATTTCATGTATGTCTGTGTTTTGAATTCTTTATTACAATCTATTTCTGCCTGTTTTAGAATCATTGTAATATTGAAGTTTGTATCTTTTGGTTGTTTCGTTGCCCATTTGTCATATTCAATTACTAGATGAGAGCTGCCCGCCAGGGGTGGTTCAATGAATTTCACAGCCTAAGACGAAAGTCGCGAAACTATATTGAAAGGCTCTTAAATATATTTTATAAATATATGCATTAATAAAAAATTTGCTTTATAAACAATAAAATAATCATTTAAGACAAATGCGAATTTCAGAAGAAAAGAAAAGAAAAGAAAAATCACAAAAGAATAAAGTGGTGAATTATTAGATATTGAGGTCCGGAATTCAAAGTGAAAATTTTGATTTGCCTATCATCACCGAACAAGAAAAAGAAATGAACGTACATAATGTAATAGTTTAAGTTTTAAGCATTGACAGTGTCAAAACTATTTACACCTTCTAATCAATTTAAACAATAATTGCAATTTATTCTATTAAGTAACACTCATTGTTGAATAGCTAAATTACACTGTAACCTAATATAATATGTTAAATTGCACTAAAAAGAAACAGGTGCATGAATACTTTTGTGTTCATACAGTTTCATAGAAGATTGTAAAAGAAATTGATGACCCTAATTTTCCTCCGTAGAATGTCATGATGGCATGTAATTTCTCAGATAATAACAATTTGGCAGAAACAATTATCAAGATACTAAAAAAAAATTGAATAACTGATATAATCTTCCGAAACAAAACAGAATCTCATCAATACACTCCTCAAAATCGGTGGAACTGAGTCATAAGCTCTATAGAATATCTAATACACTATCTGAAAGAAATACAACGGGAAGTAAAATAGGGGAGGTGACTCCAAGGCCTGCGGACGTGGAGCAGGTATACCTTGAAGTCTCCATGCAGCAACTCAAATCAACTCTAGCGCCCGGCACGGGCCGACGTACCTGGATCTGCATAAAAATTGTGCAAAAGCATAGTATGAGTACACCCCAATGGTACCTAGTAAGTATCAAGTCTAACCTCAGTAGAACAGTGACAAAATCAGGTCAAGTCACCTACTAGAATATAAATAAACCGAATAAAATCATAAGAACGAATAATAATGCAAAGCGTAGAAGTAACTGATACGAAACAAGATAATAGCATGAACTGATATCGAAAAATTAAACATGGTAGTGATATAAAAGAAGCAGTTAAAGAGAACCAAAATGATCATATACGGACAACAATCGTTAAACAAGGAAGAACAAAACAACAGAAACATTCCCACCCAAACTACTTGCAAAATGAGATAAAACGAGGTACCACCTCGTGTACAATAAGAATCACCACCGAGGTACCGCCTCGTATAAATCAAGAATCACAACTGAGGTACCACCTCGTATTCACATATCAATTTCAATCACAATATTTTCTTGTATTGTCGCGTGAGCCTTACAATTGAAATAGATTTTGGAAATAGTTTTCCCGAAAGAGCTACACGCATTTTAGCCCACCTTATGACGCCGTGTAGCTTCATGTAGTTTCCCTACAAGAAACACACACATAAGTCCCACTTTATACCGTCGTATGCACATCAACCCCAATCATTATACGTCGCATGCGCGTCAATATCACATCACAATAACAACTCGCACCATAAGTACTCAAATATAACAACTTGCCAACAATCAACAATATTAATATTTCCACAATAATAGCTCACGGCTCCATCACGACGTGTACAAGAATATCAACAACAATGAATTTAAAATGCTCAACAAGGAAGATGTTTCAACAACCACAATTTTACTTCAACGTGGTAATGACATTCACACCGTCAACACCGATAATTCAACAATGGGAGATAATGTATAACCATGATATTAAATAAGAATAACTCACAATGAAAGAGAAAACGTGAAACAATAACTTCAAATAATGGAAATCGGCAAGGAAAGAGATAAAATGAAGAATAAATTCAAGTATGATAATCAATAATGAAAGAGATAACATGGACAATAACTTCAAGTAATAATAATCAACAATGAAATAGGTAACATGTAATAATAATAGTGGCAACAAGTTCAACTAAATCATGAAAGCAATTTATCGCTTAGAATGTTGAACAAGCATTAACGAAATCATTTAAGGCATGTAAGGATAGACTAAAGCAAATAAGAATAGATTGACTATGAGAATTTAGAACATCTACAATTCAATTAAAGCATGGAAAGAGTCTAAGTAGTCTAAATCGGTCAAATACCACGTACAACTCGTGTACCCACTCGTCACCTTGTGTACATGGATTTTACATAGCAAAAATGAATCAAATGAATATCAATCCTAAGGAATAGTTTCTCCACACAAATTTAGGAAGAGACTTACCTCAACTAGACCAATTCAACACTCGGAAATAGCTTTTCCCTTTAAAATTTGCATGCGTACGGCTCAAATCCAAGGTTTGAGGCGAAAGTTCCCTCTCCAAATCGCCTCCTACCAAGTCTAGGGTTCAAAAATGAGAGAATGAGTTCAAAAATCCCGTCTCCCAACCCTTTAACCAGCTGTAGATATCGCATTTGCGATATTGGGTTTGCATTTGAGAACCCTCGCAATTGTAGACTAGGACTCGCATTTGCGAACCCCAACAGCCTAAGTGAACATTGCATTTGTGATAAAGGCTATGCAATTGCGAAGTTGGGAACTTCTCAAAAGCGAACAATTGTTAGCAATAGCGAACGTTGTCCAAAACCTGTTGTCTTCGCAAATGCGAAGAGGTATTTGCATTTGCGACAACTGCCCCCTTCTGTCACCTTCGCAAGTGCGACCCTGGTGTTCGCAATTGCGACACCAGACACCGTATTTCTGCAATTTCAGTCCAAACCACTTCGGAACATGTCCGAAACTTATTCGAGCCCTCGGGGCTCCAAACCAAACCTCCACACAAAAAATATCATACAAACTCGCTTGCGCGATTAAAACACAAAAATAATATCTAAAGCTACAAATCGAATACTAAAACGCATGAATTTCAAAGTAAAGTTCAAGAATTTTCAAAGTAACAACTAAACGCCCGAATCTTATCAAATCAACTCCAAACGACACCAAATTTTTGCAGACAAGTTTTAAATATCATAACAGACCTATTCCAAGTCTTAAAATTAATTTTTTGCTCCATAGCTAAAAGTCAACTTACGGTCAATCTTTTCAACTTCAAATTGCTAAATTTTGGCAAATCAACACAAATCAACCTACAGAATTCCAAAATCAATTTCGGGCATACGCCCAAGTCCGAAATCACGATACGAAGCTAGCAGAGTCGTAAAAACACAGCTCCAGGGTCATTTTCAGAAAAGTCAAAATTTGGTCAACAATTTCTAATTTAAACTTCTAAGTCATGAATCAAGGGTCCAAATCAACCCGAAAGCTTACTGGAATGAAACTAACCGACCTCACAAGTCATAAAATCATAAACATGCATGTGTGAAACATCAAAATAGAAAATGAGGCGCAATTATACAAAATGACCGATCGGATCATCACAAAAATTTATTATGTTGTTGATGTATATAACTTAATTCCTATATAAAAAGGATAAAACTAATATTAAAGAATGAAGCAAATATACTAATTAACGAGTGAAGAAAATTATCATAATTTATGAACTTATTAGTATACAATAACCTCAACTAAATAGCCAAAAAAATATATTGTTATACTTTTGTTTATTATAGTTATTTAAGTAAATTATATAATAATAATAATAATAATAATAATAATTTAAAATAGATTTGGGGCCTTCAAATTTTGGAGGCTTAAGGCAATGGCCTCACTGTCCTAGGCTTAGAGTCATCCTTGGAGCCCGTGCATACCTATGCACGGACCAACAAAGTCATTACAAAAATACATGATAGCCTATCAAAAAACACATATATTCTCTTTTTTTTCTACCATAAAAGAGCATACTACCATGTCCTAATTGACAGGTATATGCTGTATTGCAGGACTTAGCATTACTGAAAAATGTTTGTTCCTTTGCATTTGTGCTCAAGAATCAAAAGAAGTTACATCGTAAAACATCAACAAAGAAACAAGAGTTTAATTAAAAAAAGACACTGTAGACAATAAATTGCGCTGAAAAAATATAATTAAGATCGAAAAATATCATAACAATCGTAGTAATTTATTTTAAATATTTGAGTGTTACAATCTCTATGAATCCTCTGATTCTTCTTTTCAATTGTAAATTAGAGTTTCCGAGCTTAATCTTGAATTTTATTTGATTTTAATCCAAGTGCTTGAAGTTTGATCTTGACGTACTTTTAATCCAAGGGCTTGCAGCTTGTTCTTGAATCTTCGTCTTGATCTTTTAATCCTTAGAACATTTGAATACTTGTAGCTTTTAGAGAAATCCGCAGCGTTTGATCCACGAGCTTCATCTTGCTTCTTGTTATAACTTCTGGTGGTCTTTTCTGGATTATGAAGACCCTATTTATAGTTGTGGAAGGGAGGAGTTGTGATAAGAACAAACTCTTTCCGACCAATCAAATTGGAGTGTGACATGGCCGCATTTGATTGGCCAGAACATGTCACTTGCACACGTGGCGCAATTTCATTGGCCTTTTAATGTGATTTGGCATGCCTTGTCATTTTGACAAGTGGTATGATCTCATTGGCTCTCCCATTTGACTTGGCATGCCACGTCATTTGACACGTGGCGCCAAATTGGGCCTTTAGTAAGATGACATCTTGGGCTTAATAAAGTGGGCTCATCACTTTAGCCCAACTAAATGGGCTAGCCAAATGGATTAAGACTTATTTATTTAATCCATATATATATATTCGGACTTATATAATTAATTCAATTATATTAGCCCATAATATTTATTTGGACCAATATATTTTAAATTTTAAAATATAATTCAAATTATTTTATTGAATTTAAATCCGATAAATTTTCTATGCCTACAGACATGTGCTATTTTTTTTAGTAGATATTGTCCAATTTCTTTCACTCAATTTCCTTGAAGCATCATATCTTGGGTTCTAGGATTTTTCAGTTCTGCCTTAATAACGAAGATTACGTTAGAATTTATCAAGAGAGCTTATACAAAAATTATACAAGCCTAGATTAAATTTGAATAAGGATGTTAGATATATACTATAGATCAGTTAGTCATAATTGAAAAATCAATCATTAGTCTTACTGCAATGCAAAATAGATACATTATAAGCACATAAGAAATAAATGAAATAAAACCATATGTTAATTGAAAACAAGGCAATTCATATTAGGAGCATAAATAACACTTTAATAAAGTTACCAAATGAATGGATACAAGCCTGACTTAGACATCTACGACAAAATTTGAAAAGGTATCGAATAATGAAATATTTTGTAATTTTCAGAAAATAAAGAATCAGAAATCTCAAGTATTATTCCACAAAATTAAGGCCTAATAGTTCCTAAAACATATATATGGTACAAGATACACCTAAATACAGCAGCAGAAAATCTTCAAATGCCAACACATGGATTTGTTGGAAGAATTGCATATATCAGTCCTATCCATGTAAATTTTAAAATAAATGATTATGGTCCTAAATGTAGCACATAAAAGCAGCAACAAATATGAGATATGAGAGGTTGTTTATTTACTTGTTATGTATTTGTTGACGTTTGGTCAATTAATTGAATGACAATAGCTTATGTATTATGTGTCAATCCACGATGCATCAACTCTGAGGCAAGAGGAGCTAGAGTTGCTATGTCCATATAAATAACTAAAATTGTGTCTTCGCCGGCTGCATTCTCTGCACAAAAGACAGTCTACTATTAGTGTTTTGGCCAAATACATATACATCCTCTTAAACTTATTTTATTTTTTCATTTAAACACTTAAACTAGCCGATGTTACTGTTGAATACCTGATGTTTGGTGAAAATATGCCTATTAAACACTTAAATTGATAACCTCTTACAAGAACAAGGTGGGTGAATCTCAAACACCTTATATGTCTTTTTTATTTTAAAAAGGGACCAATCAATATGTGACACGGATTTCTTTTTTAAAGAAAAAACTTCTTCAATTACGTTTTCAAAATATCTCGCCCTCCCCTTTATTACTGGCGCCACCATCTATCCATGCAGAGACCACCTCCAACCACCGGAAACCTCTCTGGGAATCTCTTTCTCATCTCAGACTACCCACTGCTTTCTCTCACTTTAAGATAATCCGAGAATTCTCCCCACTATAAAAGCAAGTCAAACTAAGGAACCTCTCTATTAGTAGCTATTGTCATTAACGATGAGTAATCCATTCCGGTCACGAATCATAACTTCGAAAATACTACTTTCTTAGTCAAAATCCGCAGTAAATTAAGCTTAGCGTTGCTAGAGATTTTTGTAATGGAATTAAGAGGTTTGTGTCTTAAAACTCCAAAAGGAAAAATTCGATGTAGATAAGAAATAAGTAAAAAAAAGAACATCAAATTACTGCTATGTTGGCTTGAATAAGTTTGTTTTGATGATTGACAAAGAAAAACATGCATGAACAAGGTCCACACACAGTATACACAAGGCACGGGCAGATTCAAGCACAAGGAATGCACGTGAAGGAGACAAGCATAAGTGGTCATATATGATATCTCCTGAACAAAAAGGTTGCATAATTGATAAGGAGCGGGACTCCTTACTTGAACAGAACTCTATCCTAGATAAAGGAGGAGTGAAAAGTTGAATATAACTAGAACTCTTCCACCATGGAAGAGTATGGCATTAGAACTCTAGTTAATCTTATTCTACTAACTCTATATAATTAAGGATGTTCTCTTTTACAGTGACGCACAAACGCTGAAGTTAAACAAGAGTTGAGAGCAAAATAGCATGGCATTTTTCCAGCAATTCATGTGTGTTTCAAGTGTGCGAATGTGAAGCTACATGAACCAGATAGAAGAACAAGTTCCAAGTGTCTGTCTTTTATTCTAGTTCATCGTAGTAGGTCTTTTGAGTTGTACCTTTCGGCTTTCTCTAGAAGCATTTGTACCAGGTACTCTGAGTGTATTGTTTAAGTTAGAATTAACTTGAAGTTGTCGCAACCGCCTGAGGTTGGTTGCCGCAAAAGGTTAGAGTTAATCCTTAGGTTTACAAGACTTTTGTATACGCTGTTTTTGGCTTAGTGATTTAGTGGAGTGTTGGGAAAAATCCTACTGGGAAGTAGGTCGTATTTTTTTTCACCTTTTGAGCCAGGTATTATTCACGTAAAAATATTTGTGTTCTTTACTTTCCGCATTTACTATTCCGCAATTGTAGTGGCAGTAAAGTTACCGGACTTATATCGGTAGCAAGCAAATTTATTCGGAATTAACAACGAGATAGGAAGAGGAGAAAATGATACAGAAATTTATTTTCTTATGTTATTGAATCAGGAGATTTTCTTAACGGCGTGCTTCTATTTTTACATCTGGTGATGTGGTAGTGTCATGCTAATGGAGATTTGATGGTTATGGTGGTGGAATTGACTGTCAATGGAAGAGAGAAGATGAAGCAAAAGAGAAAAAAAAGATTAAAATAAAAACTTGGGACATTCATGCTCTTTTTGGAGGTGGGGTTCACGCATGTTGCCATGTCAGCAGTGTGTGTCTAATAAGCACATTAGAACTTGAGTTTAAGTGTTCAATAGGAAGAAAGGGTAGTTCAAGTGTCTAAATAAAAAAAATGGGCAAATTTAAGTGATTGCATATGTATTTGGCATACTTTTTTTCTTTTAAATATCCTAAGAGAAATCTAACACTATTAGCAAACACATGATGAGGATGGATTAACGCACTCCAATACTATTATTATCCCAACACTGTAGGTATGTTCAATTATTTCAATACTCCCCCTCAAGCTGGAGGGTGGAATATATCGAGCACTCCAAGCTTGGATAAAAGGAACTGATGATGAGCAGTCCCTAGAGCTTTAGTTAGTAGATCTGCCAATTGGTATTTGGTGTTGACATGCTCAGGCACTATCAACCCTTCTTTGATCATGCCTCTTACAAAGTGGCAATAGATTTCGATATGTTTCGTCCTCTCATGATAGATAGGATTAGAGGTAATTTGTGTAGCTGCTTTACTGTCATAGAACAACTTCACAGGTGTGGTTACAGGCACATTTAGTTCTTTCAACAGCCCTGTTATCCAAATTATCTTTGAAGTTGCAGCTGCCATGCTCCTATATTATGCCTTTGTTGAGCTTCGACTCATAGTGTGGTGCTTCTTTGACTTCCACGATATGATAGAGTCCCATAGTTTTACTATGTAGACATTCACAGGTCTTCTAGTGTTTGGGCAGGCTTCCCAATCACTGTCACAGAATACAGTCAGTTGCGTGCAGGGATTATTCTTCAGCAAAATCCCTTGAAAAGGTGACCCTTTCAAATATCTAACTAGCCTAAGTGTTGCCTCCCAGAATGAAGCTTTAGGTTGTTGCATGAAATGGCTTAGAACTTGTACATCAAAGTTAATGTCAGGTCTAGTGATGGTTAGATAGAGCAATTTTCCAATGAGCTTCTAATAAGGAGTGTCATCTGGAAGTATAGGATATGTGATGCCCCCCACATGTGCATCATAATCCACAATAGTGAACCTAGCATTTACTTCCAAAGGTGTGTTCACTAGCTTAGATCCACTCAAGCCAATATCAGAGATCAACTCAAGAGTGTATTTTCTTTGATTGAGCAATATACGATCATGTGATCTCAAAACCTCAATTCCTAGGAAGTACCTTAGTTCACCTAGGTCCTTGACTTTGAAATTATTGTGCAATGTACTCTTTGTTTGTCAATTAGCCTCCTGTTGTTCCCAGTGATGGGTAGATCATCTACGTATACTAGGACAATGACCAGTTCTTCACCTTCTTTCTTTGTAAACAAAGAATGATCATATGGACTTTGAATGTACTTGGCTGTTTGTAGAGCATCTGTGAGTTTGATATTCCACTGACTAGAGGCTTGTTTTAAGCCATATAGTGACTTGAGCAGCTTGCATACTTTATACGCCCCCTACTTCTGAAACCCCTGAGGTAAATCCATATATACTTCCTCTAATAGGTCACCTTGTAGGAAGGCATTAGTTATATCCATCTGATACAGAGGCCAATTCCTTGAAGCTGCAACACTGATTATTGTTCTGACAGTCACCATTTTAGAAACTGGTGAGAATGTCCCATGATAATCTAAACCTTTCTGTTGAGTGTACCCTTTGGCCACAAGTATGGCTTTGTATTTGTCTACTTCTCCATTTGGCTTGTATTTGATTTTGTACACCCAATTTCATCCATTTTCCTGCTTTCCTTTAGGTAGGTCTACCAATTCCCGATTTTGGTTCTGTTCTAAGGCATTGACTTCCTACTGCATAGCTTCAATCCATCTTTGATCTTGAAATGCTTCCTTAAAAGTCTTGGGATTTGTGGGTGTTGAGAACAGGCGTAGATATTCTTGATAACCAGTGGACAAGTGATCATACTCCACATAGTTAGTAATGGATTGTAAGCAATTAGGAGCCTTGTCCTTAGAAGTCACATAGTGTCATGACCCAAAACTCTAGTTTGTCGTGATGGCGCCAATCGATGATACTAGGCAAGCCGATTTTCAAAATACTTCAATTATTTCACAAAAGATAAACCAAAAAAAAAACTTTTTCATAACAGAGTTTGCATAAAATAGGATTTAAACTCAAAATGCATCGCGGAAAGATAGCCCCAAACATCAGGGTGTCACCAAGCCATGAGCATCTAAACAACCAGTCTCAAAAATGGTGTCTCCAAGGGTCTGTGTCTAAATGTCAATACAGAAAAGAAAGATATCATAGAAGGAGAGACAACGACTACGGACGCAGGCAGCTACCTCGTAAACCTCCGATACTCGACCACACACGAGATCAACATCCTACATTACCGGATACACCTGGATCTGCACATCAAGTGCAGGGTGTAGCATGAGTACAACGAAATCAGTAAGTAACAGAAATAAATAAGGAACTGAAGCAGTGATGAGCTATACAAATACAGTTCAGTTCAGTGATTTCAACAATTAAAGTAGGCATGAGTAAACTCCGGCAATATAATTCAAGTCAGCTGCATATTTAGTAAGTTCAAGTAAACCAGATATAATATTTTCTAGAGGTTCAGAACAGTAACGTAAATCAGATAAATGCAACAACAAAGGAAGACAAATGCAACCTCTCAGGGCAACAGTCACTCAAGCTCTCGATAGCTCAAATACTCGGCTCTCAGCCCTCAATACTCACACTCAATGGGTACACGCGCTCACTAGGGGTGTACAGACTCCGGAAGGGCTCCTCCAGCCCAAGTGCTATAATCGGCACGGACAACTCACATGCTGCATGGACAACTCACGTGCTATAGTATTTTATCAAGATACGCACGGACAACTCACGGGCTACAGTATCATACCAGGATCCCCACGGACAACTCACGTGCTAAAGTATAAATATCATGATTCACACGGACAGCTCATCTGCTACGGTATCAATACCTCACATACAGGCCTTCAGCCTCACTCAGTCACCAACCTCTCTATTCTCACGGACCTCAGTAATAAAGGGAATCAGCCCAAAACAGGATGATATAATGTATCAACAGGGAATAACAGAGACTGAGGCATAATATGTAAGAAATACTACGCTTGAGTACAATAACAATAAGCAGGAAGGTTCAACAGGTATCGCAACCACTGAGGGTCTTTACAGCACCAACACATAGCTTAAGCATAATTTCTAACATGATTCACTGTCAAGATTCCATAAAACAGGAAGGGCACGTAGCTAACAACATGCTGATTCAACAAGTACAGTTTTCACAGAATGGGCGGAGTCCCAATTCCCACGGTGCACGCCCACATGCCCGTCACCTAGCATGTGCGTCACCTCCAAAATACTCACATAATACAATAATTTGGGGTTTCATACCCTCAGGACCAGATTTAAAAATGTTACCAACCTCAATTGCGCAAAAATCCTACTCTAAAATGCCTTTGCCCCTCGAATCAGTCTCCAAATGCTCCGAATCTAGCCACAAGTAGTACGAGATGATTAATATAGGCTAAAGGGATCAATTCCATAAGAAAAACACGAAATTATAAGCCAAAATCCGAAATAGGCTCAACTCGGACCCTCGGGCCCACGTCTCGAAATATGACAAAAGTCATAAAACCCAAAAGCCATTCACTCACGAGTATAACCATATCAAGTTTACTAAAATCCGACACCAAATGGCCCCTCAAATCCCCAAAATTCATTCTCCAAATCCCTAGCCTCAAACCCCCAAATTTCACCTCAACACCACACAATCTAGGTGGGAAAAACAATGGGGAAACAAGATTATTGATCAAAAACGAGTGCAAGAAGCTTTCCTCAATAATCTCCTCAAAAATCCTCTCCAAAATCGCCTAAGTCCGAGTTCAAAATGTTGAAATGAGACTAAAATCGCGAATCCTTGCTTTTAAACATTCTGCCCAGGACTTTCGCACCTGCAGCCACTCATCCGCACTTGCGGGACCACTTCTGCGGCTAAAACTCTGCTTCTGCAGAATCCACATACCCAACTGACTCCACTTCTGCGAGCACTGGACCGCATCTACGCATGTCGCAGGTGCGGAAACTACATCGCACTTGCGGATCTAACCCGCATCTACGCCCTTCGGCCCGCTTCTGCAACCATTGTTGCGCCCCTTTTTCTCGCGAAATCAGGTTTCGACACATGACAACTCTTTTAAGGAAGGTGTTAAAAGAGAGAGTCTCCACCTAATAGGTTTGAGGTGCGTTAGGACACCTATTTGCAAATAACTCTGGTTTAACCAGTTTGCGTCACCAAAGATCAGGTAAGGGCTCAAATTACCTCGAAGAGAAGGTGTTAGGCACTCTTCGAGATCCACAATTGTGGGTCCCGGCCAAACTCGAATTATATGAATTATTCAAATAACCAGAGAGAAAAATAAGATGTTTGGGAAGTTATTATCAAAAGTCCCTGAATAAACACAGATAATTGATTTAAAGACAAGGTGGGGGTCCTAAGTTTTTTAGCCTAAAGGATCACCCCCTGCAACATAAATAATACTTCGTAACTCCCTTAAGATGGAGTGTTACTTGTATTATTCAGCGGGCACAGACTATCATCTCCTGCTACCCGATTACTATCTTTAAGTTTTTACCTAAAGCGCACTAGTTGATTCTAAACCGTACCTTATGAGTGCACTACTCGTCCCATGCCTATGGCCCAGGAAGCATTTGGACCTCTATTTTGGATGATTCTAGACTTAACTTAGGCTTCTCAAAAATGATAAAAAGTAGGCGACATACAAAACAAGTTGGACTTCATGTAAAGGCAATTAAGGGCTCAAGTTAGCCTCCACACTTAGAAAATAAATGCACCCAAACAAATTCTCATATTAGGCGTTAGATAGTTTCGGAATTGAAGCAAATTAAAGACATTAAGCTCTATAGACATGGTCTCTATGTGAACTCGAAATTCAAACATACAGGCAGTTTCAGATGCAATGTGCCATTTTGTAGACATGATTTCTAAACAACTATGCGGTTTAGGTGGGATTTGGTATTGCATGCGGATTATTGAAATTACATATTATAAGTGATTAAACCTATAGACATGATCTCTAGGTGATTTACGCAGTAGTTGGAAGTGATAACCATTGAAAATACTCAGAATTACTCATTTTGATCCTATAGGCATGCTTTCTAATATTGGTATGGCTAAGAAATGAAACAATGTTTGAAAGTTCAATATTAACACTTCAAAGCGAGTGATAATACCCTATAGGCAGGATTTATAACGATTAACGATTGAAACTGATTTTTATACTTAGCTCCTATAGGCATGTCTTCTAGGTGAGCAGTACGTTAACAATATCAAATTAACCAATTAAAGTCCTATAGGCATGATTTCTAGATGAAAATCAATAGAACATAAGCTAGTATAGCCCTATGGTCATGGTATCTAATGAATATGCTGCAGTTATGCAAATTGATATTTTGGTCATTAACATTTTATTTCCTATAGGCATGGTATCTAACAAAAATATAGGAGCAGAATATGTCGAACGAATTAAACACTCAGGGCATATAGGTAGGTTATCTAACAATACATAGGAGCAGAACATATTGAACGAATTAAGCGCTCAAGTCATATAGGCAGGTTATCTAACAAACACATAGGAGCAGAACATATTGAACGAATTAAACACCTATAGGCAGGATTTCTACCCGTTTCATGCAAACATTAGAATAGACCCATTTTCCCGATTTTACTAACACCCCAATTGTTATTACAGAATTATTATAGGCTCAATGAATGAAATAAATTACAAAGTTACAAAATAACTATAGTGGGTCTAAGACAGGCCCAAAATATACCCCAGCCAGACCTTCAATTTTGTATCCATACGAGTTTCACCATAGCCCAGAAAACAATCTTCACTTACACAAGACAACCCAAATCCAGTAGCCATAGAAGACAGTCATGTACACAAGATAATTGGCTTATTCAATAGGTGGAAAAGGGGGCCATAATTCAGCAGTTAGGACAAAGCGACCAAAGAACCTTAGACCCTAGTGTGTCAAAGTTCACAAGGGTCTCAAAATGGACCCCGAGAAGTGCTCAAACTAGGAAGGTTAATAGAGAAGTTTTAGGGGGCCTTGGCTTTCAGCTGGCCTAGAATTAGAGACTCATAACAGGGAAAAACTAATGAAAATAGTAATAAAGCAATAGGTTTGGAAAAATCATTTGCAAACACTACAAAATGATCAGATACTGAACATGAACTCGAGAACAAACCAACACATTGGGGCAGGGTGACATGTTAATAGGAAATAAGGAACCTGAAGCTTATGGGATTACCAAGTTAACAGGCAAGGGGCAATAGGTTAGTAAGACAAATAGTTGTCACTAATGCAACCAGTTTGAAACTTAAAGGATCAGATTATACTACATTCAGGGATTAAACAGCATAATACAAACAGAATTCAGAGATCATAGAGGGCATCAGTCAAGAAAGACTAGTTCAAAGGATAGCAGGTTGTTAGAGGTACAGAATTGGATAGGGCAAGAACACATTGAGTTACAACCATAGTCATAGGGGCACACTACACACTTAGAGTGAAGGTCTTAAACAGGTTAGGGCTTGCTAATAACATCAATTAATCACCAGAAGTTCAGAACTAGGCAGAGAACATGGATTAAGCCATATAATCAAGGCAGAACATTCAATTATCAATAACACCAAGCTAAACATGCTTCAATCTGTCCAAATTAACTAAGTTAGGTGCAAAGACATTATTAGGCTAGCAATTATAGGCAGATTCACACATGAAGAGAGTCAAAGGAATACATTAAGTCATGCAGTTTTAGAGAACATGTTATCATAAGGGAATAAACATTGCGAAGGTTTAAGAAACTAACCAGTGATTGTTCAATAAACAAGAAAAGAACAACAATAAGGACCCTGAGTCTCAAATGTGTCAAGTTCCCAAGGGTCAAGAACCCAGGGCAGTGCTCACACCCAAGAGAGGTCGGAAAAGTAGAAATTTGGTGGCCTTGCCTTTCAGCCGGCCAAGAGCCATAACAAAACAAGATACTCAACGAACACAGGATAAGCCTCAGTTTTTAGTGAAAAATAGTGATTGAAGTTCTGTCCAAAAAGGGGAAGAGGGATGGGTTTATATAGTGGTAGAATTAGCATATAAGTAAGGAAATACAGTCAATCAAAACATAAAAGGAAAGAAGAACACATAAATCAATTTAAAATCGGATTAGGAGAAGAAACCAGTAAACCCTAGTTTTTTGTAGGGAAAGTATATATTGACAAAATATAACAAAAATTGGACCCACGGTAGAATATAGGACGAAAATAGACATAATAACACTCAAAATCAGAGAGTCGAACCAATTTTTGGTTCGATTTGAAGAGATCTGAAAATCCTAGTTTTAGGGTAAGTAAGAATCAACAAAAAAAAGCAAATATTTGTACTCACAGTAGAATATAGGATGAATATAGATAGAATAGCAAAAAGATCAGGGATTTGAACCGATTTCGGTTCGATTTTGATGAGATCGGCTTTCCATGTTTAGGCAAGCACTATAGGAGAGTAACCAGTACCAGAAAGGGATCGTATATGCCAAGAAACAGTCATGGAATCCCATATTAGGTGGGATTGGGAGAGGATTTAGGAGGCGTCGGTTAGGGTTCTTGAGAGAGGGAGAAGGGAGATGAGAGGATGTTAGGGCGACGAGCAGAAGGGAAATGGGTTAGGGTTAGGGTGATTGGGTAATTAAAGGGATGGGTTCAATATGGGTCGTTGATCTCAGAGATCAACAGCCACGATTAAAAGGGGGTTGGGTCGGGTTTATTTAGGTGGGTTGCAACCGGGTTCTGGATAATGGGGTTATTAGTTTTGGGCTGGGGTTATTGGGCTAGTGTATTAGGTGTTATGGGCCAACATTTGGTCCGAAAATAGGTTTAGGAATTTAGGTAGTTTTTAAATACCCAATATTTAGTAAAATAATTTATAAAAGTAATGAATAAATAACAAAAAATATTATTTGTGCACTAAAATGATAAAAATAATAACTTAACATTATAAAATATAAAAAATTTATTTTTTGCATAAATAATATAATTATACATGAATATAGGATATTATTGCAAAAATGTGCAATGAGCCTAAAAATGCAAATGTAATTATGAAAAATGCAGTAAAATATTTAAAAATATACAGGTTGGTGTAAATAATAACTTTGGATGATTAAATCATCATAAAAATAATTTTAAGAATAATTATTGGATATTTATATAATAAAATGAAGAAAGAAATATTTAAAGCCTTTAAAAAATTATAGAAAATTATGAAAAATGCTTGTATATGTTTATAAACTAAATGATGATGCAAATATACTATTTTGAAAGTATATATATATATATATATATATATATATATATATATATATATATATATATATATATATATATATATATATGAGGGAAAATTGGGTATCAACAATCATCGCATGTGTGGGGAAAATCTGATGTGTCCTCTGTTCAACATTCCCTTGGTCGCTGCTGCGACTCTTTCCCCGCTTATGCGGGCTAGCACCTGCGGTGCCCACTCCGCAGGTGCGGTTACACCAGTAGCAACAGTGATTCAGCTGTTTCACCAACTCAAACTCAAGTCCGATAGCCACCCGAAATCAACCCGAGGTCCCCGGGACCTCAACCAAACATACCAACAAGTCATATAACCCAATAACTTAGTCGAACCCTCGAATCACCCAAAACAACATCAAAACATGGATTACACCCGGATTCAAGCCTAAGGAACTTCTAAACTTCCAAATTCCACAAATGACGCTGAAACCTATCAAACTGCGTCTGATTGACCTAAAATTTTGCACACAAGTCATAAATAACACAACGAACTTACTCCAATTCCCGTAAATCAATTCCGACTCCGATATCAAAATTTCCACTGACGGTCAAATTCGCCAAAATTCCAAGTTTTATCAATTCAAGTCTAATTCTACTACGGACCTCGAAATCACATTCCGGACGTGCTCCCAAGTCCAAAATCACCTAATACAGCTAACAGAACCATAAAAATTTAAATTCATGACCGTTTACACATAAGTCGACATCCGGTCGACTTTTTCAACTTAAGCTTCCAATCAAGAGACTAAGTGTCTCAACTCGCTCTGACATCACTTTGGACCTGAACCAACCAACCCGGTAAGTCATGTAACAGTTGTAGAACACAATAGAAGCATAAAAATGAGGAAACCTGGCTACAACTCTCGAGACGACCGGCGGGTCGTCACACATAGTCTTTAAGCCATATTTGTGGCTTGGTAACTCTCCTGCCTCTACCATTTTATACAACGGCCTCAGTAGCATTAGGCTCTATTGTTATTGAGTCAGCTTGTTGTAATGAAGTATCATGTGCTTCCACTGCTGGTGCAGATCTTTGAACTGGATTATCAGCATCTGCAAGGTGCACAGTATGTTGAGAAGATGATGTATTGTTTGTTGTATTTGTCTCATGATCATCAATGGTGGGAGGTTCAGGTTTTGTTGTTGGCTCTTCTACTGTTGTGGCACTATTATTGTCATGATGCATCATAGGAGGGTGATCTGGTGGTGGTGTTGCATCATTGACTAGCTTGAACAACACTTCCTCCTCATGTTCAACTTGCATGGCTCTGAAAGGAAGGACCCCTTATCTGAAGCTTACATCCCTACTAACAAAGAAAGTCTTGGAATCCAGATCAAACAGCCTACATCCCTTTTGAACTTCAGAGTACCCCCATCAGTACTGTCTTTCTTGCCCTTGGGGCCAGTTTGTCACCCCTAGGCAGGCTGTTTTCATAGCACAAACAACCAAATACCCCTAGGTGATCCAGCCTAGGTTCCTTACCATAAAGCAACTCATAGGGTGTTTTTCCATCTAATACAACAGTAGGTAATTTATTGATCAAATAGACTACAGTCTTCACACATTCTCCCCATAATTTAACTGGAACTGAACTATGTAGTTTAAGAGCCCTTGCCACCTTTAAGATATGTCTATGCTTTCTTTCAACTATTTCATTTTGTTGAGGTGTATAAACACAACTACTTTGATGAACTATGCCAAAGGAAGATAACAGTTCATTACATTGTGAATTGAAAATTTTTGTGTCATTGTCTGATCTCGATACCTTTACAGAAACATCAAACTGATTTTCTTACCATTACTAAGAAGTCTTTAAGCACAATTGAAACCTCACATTTGGATTGAATTATACAGACCCAAGTATATCCACTATAATCATCTACTACAGTTACAAAATATTATTTTCTGTCAAATGTAGCCTTTCTATAGGGTCCACGGACATCAACATGAATCAACTGGAAAATACTACTAGATTTATTCTTACTAACAAGGAAGCTTAACCTGATTTGCTTTGCCATTGGGAACACTGAGCAGTTCTCTTGTATTGTATTATTGACTTTATTCTTAAGCTAGGAATATGTTGCATAGCAACTGTTGATGGATGCCCCAGTCTTATATGCCATAACTCTACTTCATGCACTCTTCCAGTTACAGTTGCTCCTACTGTGGGTTTGAACTCTCTTTGTAGAATGTAAAGACTGTTACTTTCTCTACCAATCCTCATTTACCTTGCTATTGTAAAGCCCCTGAAACACACAAAAGTTAGGGAAAAAAGTGACTTTACACAGCAGCTCACTGAAAGCAGGTTAAATTTGAAGTCTGGGACATGTAATACATTTGTGATCTTATGACTCCCTAAAACACTGTATTTCCTGAACATACTATGGAAGATCTACTTCCTGTTGGCACCTGCACTCTACTGTCTTGTTGTTTTTCTAAGCTTCTTAGTTCATCAAACAATTTCTTGCATGGTGTAATATGATGAGATGCTCCAGAATCAATTATCCACTCACAGGCATAGGTACTAGATAACAATGTAACAGTACATGCCATCACATTTGAGGTGTTATCACCTGATGGTGGCTTGTTTAGGAGGTCCATTAACTGTGAGTATTCTTCCTCAGTGAAGAAATGTCCTTGTAGATGAGTTTCAGTTGTTGCATTATTGGCATATGGTTTGAATCCTCCACTAGGTTGTACTCTGCCATCCTGCTGGCCTGTGATTCCACCAAATTGTCCAGTTTTCTTCTTACTCTTAAAATATGGGGGATAACCTACAATTTTGTAGCAGTTTTCCTTCAAATTACCCTTATACCCACAGTGTTCACAGATTAACCTTGTGCCTTTAGGTTGAACCCTTGTGTCTTTCCTGCTAACATAGTGAGTGGATCCCTATGGTATCTACCACACCAAGTGTTCTTTGGATTTCTTCTTGTGACACAATCACATAAGCTTCATTAATAGTAACTACTGCTCTCCTTGCAAGTATGTTACTCCTCACATTCCCATAGCTTTCGTTTAAGCCCATAAGGAACTGCAACACACGCTGAGATTTCAAATGTTCAACTGATGGTCTTGATTCTTCACAATCACAACAAGAGATTGGAGCCAAAACATCCAACGCATCCCATAGGTCTTTTATTTTAGTGTAATAGCTGGTCACTGAATATGTTCCCTGCCTCATCATTGCAATCTCAGACCAAAGGTAATATATCCTTGTTAGGTTTGATCGATCAAATCTCTCCTGAAAGTCATTCCACACCTTCCTCGCATCTGAGGCATAAACGATCCCCGGCATTAATTCGTTTGAAACTGTACTTCCAATCCAAGACAGTACTATCGCGTTGCATTTTTCCCATTGCTCAATCAATTCAGCTCTGTACCTGCTCTTAGTACAGGAACCATCTACAAATCCAAGCTTGCCTTTTCCTCTCAAAGCTAGTTTCATTGCCCTGCTCCACAGGGCATAATTCTCTGGCCCTGTGAGCTTAATTGGGATCAAAACTAGCCCTGGAGTATCTCCTGCTTGAAGATAGCGGGTGATTATGATCAAGGGAGCTTACTTCGTTTCCATCCATGTCCGCCAAAAATTGTCTCAATTTCGTCGGAGCTTCACGCCGGAGCTCTGATACCATAAAGAATTTGGCACAGAGATGAAGTTTCACCGCTAGATCAATGGAGCAGTGAATTAGGGCAAATGCAGAGATGAACTCTCTAGAATCTGGAAATGAAAAATGAAGAAGAGGAAATGTTATTTTCTTATTGGTCAAAGTGTACAACTGACATCCTTTTATAGACAAAAATACAGCTGGACTCACATGTACTACATGTGCAATTAACTACCTTTCAGTGCAATTAACCACCCTTAACAGTAATAACAAACCCCAACTGCTTAACTAGACTCTAACAACAATTAGACAAGCTGAGTCAGCAATTATTTCAATATAATGTTACTACTGGAGAGAGAAAAATTGAACATATTACTGTTACGTCTGTCACAGCTGAAGTAAGCCATAAACAGGATTGTTGATGGTACTCCCGGGAGGAAGCACAAATTAAATCGAAAAGACATTAATAGCCCCTAAATCCTAAACAGACATGTCGTCATCCAGGTGTCTGTTAACTCTCTCTTGTAAGACAGTAGAAAATAGAAAGTTAAAGTTAAAATATAAATAGAAACATTACTTTTGGACTATTTGCTTTAATGGTACTATACTTTTGGATAACATTTCTTTGAGAAACAAACACACTTCTGCCATAATAAAAATTTTAAGCTCTTTTTTATTAATCCTTTTAACGTTTTTAAAAAGTTTTAAGTCTTATTTTATAAGCTTTAAAGTATTAAACCATGAAAAATTTATGGCCTTAGCGGGTACAACAACAACCCAATAAAATACCTCATATGGCATTAGCGGGTAATAAAAATAAAAAATAAGAAGTTACCAAATTTCCGAGCAATTTTTCTTTTTTGATGAGATCCTTGAGGCCAAAAACGATACCATACTTTGGCAAACAAATGTTTCTCCTAAACTTTATCAAGAAGAAAAGGCTAAAAAATTTTATGGATGCAATGCTCAAATGAATAATTAGCCACCATAAATTCATATAATTGAAGTTGTAACATAACCAATCTAATTTCAGTTTTTCCACCATAATTACAAGCAAAGTTTCTTCTTTGCTAATCAAGAAAACGAAGTACATAGCACAAGAAATGCTACTATTGCAAAGGATCCCTGAAAAATAAATCCAGATGCAATATTTCAATAATTAAAGCACACAACAATATATATAAATATCAGATGGAGTCCTACATGTTACTGCTCCGGATGCTGTTGGCTAGTAGGGGAAGATAGTTCCCTCTCACAACCAAAGTTATCATCCTCCGGTTCACTCCAATTTACATTGTTAGAGCTATTGTTGATACTGGGCTCGGAACTAGCAGTGCTGCTCGTGGCAAGTGGCGAGTCAGAAACGCTAACTGTCTTGTTCTTTGTGGAGCTGGACCGGATACCGTTTGAGACCCTTGTCAGAACTGGGCGTAAGGTTCCATTAACACTTCGTCTGATATCCTGTTCAAAAAAGATCCATAAACGTGAATGTGTCACAACCCTTTCAAGGTTTGCTTACCAAGTGCATTAGTAGTTAACTTTTAAATTTGAATATTTATTGAGCATTTAGAAGGTATGTACCATGTGCCGTAGAGCCATATCCAAAGATTTTTTGGAAAATGATCTTCCGAAGCCTGAATTTTCCCGGGACAAAGATTTCTTGGAGGGGTTCTCGTGATATGGATCATCTTCTTGCTTCGGGGGAGCTAATTTCCTCATGTTTACTACCCTTTCAACCATCTGTGTGCCGATCAACACAGGGTTCACATCATCTTTCTCATAACCATGTCCCCTACTCTTGGACAGTAGAGTGGCTGCATTGCTCAAAATAGTAGCATTGGTTGCTCGTCCTCTAGAAGGAGAACATGATTTCCGCCTGGGTTTTCCATCAGAACTTGAATTAGTGGTAGAGGGTCGAGCACCAGGTGCAGTCGGTCTTCCCCTAGATGCAGATGCAGGCCTTTTAGGCACCAATGTCTTAGAATTGATAGAAGAATCACGCGAAAGACTTGGCGTCACCAAGGGTTTCAATGGCCTAGACTTCACAGTTGGAGAGATACCTCGTGATGATGCAGTTTTTTTCGAGGTTGTGGTTCCCGTTTTTGTCAGCGAAGAAGATCGAGCCCCAGAAACCGATACAATAGGAATGGAAGATGGAGTTGATGGTCGACGAGTTGGTGTCGCTGACCTTGATGCTGACTTGGAGGCAGCTGGTTTGGAGGGTCTACTGGTTGGGGTAGAAGAGCGTGGAGCAGATCTTGTTGGAGTCGAGGATCTAGCTGTGGAAGCAACAGGCTTAACAGAAGCCAATGTTGCTCTTGAAGTAGGAGTGGAAGCTCTTGAGGGCTTGGATGCAGAAATACGGGGACGCCCAGTAGGCGTTGCTGACCTTGTGGAAGTTGCCTTTTTCCCCCCTGATGATGAAGGCCTTCCATTTCCAGCACAAGTGCTTTTGCTTCTGGACATGGCCGGCAGTCCAGTTGAATTACTCTGCGAAGATGGTCCTTCGAGGGAATTCTCAGGCTGCAAAATCAAGCAGTTCAGACTAAATATTTTTTTGCAAACCACCTCAAATATAACTGTAACAGCATGCTAAATAGAGAAAGCAGAAAATTTCTTCAACTGGAGACATTGTATCATCCTTCCGTGGTACTAAAATGAGTATAATACCGTGTAAGCATTCAGTGGCACTAAAATGAGTATATTATCGTATAAGCACTCAGTAACCATGTGAATCTAATATTGCATTGATGATTCACTCGGTTTTTACCATGTGTAGTTCAAATGTAAGAGTTCAGAGAAGAAAAAAAAAGTCTTCTTCATTACATTGTCCAAGAATGTTATCAAAAACAAATACAGAGATTTTTTCAACCACCCAAATTATATAATAAAAAAGTAGATAGGATTACTTCGACTTTGTCAACTGCTAATGAAAGAACCAAACCGGATATATACCAATACCTAACACGGATAAAAAGATGGAGATCGTAAGAAACAACACTAGCAGTCCAGAATCAAAAATAAAATCCTTCAGGGTATTAAATAGCTTGTATCCATACACTATAATGAGTATAATGTACCTGAGCTAAATCCTGCTCGATGCTTCTTTTAGATTCTGGAGCAGTTATACTTGAATCCGTCTCAATTTTACAGTCTTGAGCAGTTGAACTAGAATCTGTCGCATTCTGGCGTACTGCAATATTCTGTTTTTCCACCTCTAGCGATGGATTTGAAGGGGTAAGAGGCAGTGAAAGGAGCCTGAAAACCAATTAGTAGATAAAATAATAATGTACTATGGCAGAACCATCATGGAACACTGTTGCCGTGAAACAAAATATACAACTTAACCATGGTTATATTATTATATCATGACTAACGGCCTTAAACCAAATTCTTTTAAGGAAGTCTGACCTTTAAAATATTGACTATTTAACCAGAATGTTGAACTTGGAAGCAGCTTTCTTTTTGTTGAAGACATGGAAGCAGAATCAATATAATCGCACATGATTTCTTTTTGCTATCTAAGATCTCAAGTGCTTTGGCTATAATTTAACAACAGATAATGATCCTACAGCGAAAAATAAATGAGCAGGATCTTTGTTTAGAAGATGTATAGAGACCAAATTCTGAACACTCATCAGATAGGACAAGGAACTGCATCGCCCATATACATATTCATCTAGTTCTCAGGTAAAGAAGAATTGAGGATGAAGAACTTCTACAACTACTATTACGCCTCAATACCAAGCAAGTTGAAGTTGGCTATATATATCATCACTGACCATATAAACTCATCTCAAACCAATAATATACAGTGAGCAGAATAAATAGAAACTTCAAATAAATATTCAGTACCAATTATTTTTTCTTATCAGAATATTCACTACCATTTATTTCCTTTAAAAAGACTATCAAAGTTCCACAAATATCTAAAACTGAAGGCTACTAACAATGACGCTGCTCGAGTAAAAATTACATCATATAGCATTTTCCTTCTTATATTACTTTATTCTTTTCGATTAACAACTGGCTTAGAGCACAACGACTGAATATGGATGCAATTAAAGACAAATTTTATACAACTACCACGAAACATTGCTGTTAAAACACTATTTTCCCTAGGAACGCTAGACACGCTAATCACCTCGTGATACACGAGACATTTTGAACTCCCAAATAAAATGTCACTTACATACTGTCTGTCCATAAACTATTCAGTTTCTTCATTTTGCTCAAAACAATAAACAACAATTAGCACATCAAAGTAGAAGAAAGATATGCCGGTAACAGAATTGGCCAGCACACAACAAATGTTATAGTAATAATACCAGTCATAGTCATTCTTGTCATTCTCAGAGTTTAGAAGATAATCTTGATTAGCAGGCTCTGTTGATGTCCCATTTGATAACAAAGAGAAGTTAACCTCTGAGCCTGCAATTAATTAAAAATGCCAAATTTTATACATATAAGAAGTGAAAACAAAGAAAACTTCCAAGGCCATACTCCAAATTTTCAAAGTTGGCTGTACTCAAGATTTAAAATTAAAGAACATGCATTTAATATGAATATGGTTAAGTGGGGATGGAAAGAACCACCAAATGGCAGAGTACATTTATTTTATTCTATTTCTGGAAAAAATTTGAAACCAGAAATTGATAATACTGCAAAATAGCATCTAGAAAATCAATACCTAATTGCTGATCCAATTCCTCAGAGTTGTGTGTAGGAATTTGATCATTCATCTCCTTTTCGCTACGACGCATCTCAAGAAACATTGCAAGGTCTTCATCTACTTCCCTCATCACCATTCCTAAAGTCCTTTCTTGTAGCCTACATTGCACTGATGTCTGCATTTGCATACAAACTCATTTAAATTTCCAATATTCCAATCTTTAAGTAAGAAAACAAATCAAAATAGTAACTCATTAAAAGTCCAGAAATCTATTCTTTAACAAAGAAAACAAGTCAATATAACTCATTTAGAAGTCCAAAAATCCATTCTTAAACAAAGAAAACAAGTCAAAATAACTCACTTAGAAGTCCAAAAATCCAATCTTTAACAAAGAAACAAATCAAAATAACTCATTTAAAAGTCCAAACTCCAATCTTTAACAAAGAAACCAAACAAAAATCAAATCTTTACATTGAAAACGAATTCTGAAAAAAAAAAAAAAAACATTTAAAGAGCTTGCTAAAGGATCTATTTTTAAATGAAAAAATATGCACATTGATTCAAGAAAAAGAGCAAAAGCCAGAAATTTAAATGCCTAATAAACACAAAAAATACATTTTTTTCAACATAGTGAAAAACAAAAATATTCAGTCAGATCATTGGATCTGACTTATAAAATGGACCCAATAACAAAAACCAACCATCTAAATGTACTATCAAAAAACCTTCAGCTCATTTATGATTTAACTCACCACCCCCACAAGAAAAATAAAAGAGAGAAAGTTAAAGGAAACATCTAATTTTAACTGACCCTTTTGAGATACATACTTATATTTCAAGATTCAAGATTCAAGAATCAAGAACCATACATACGTTGCACCATTAAAAAAAAACAAGCAACAAAAAGAAAACAATAAATCTTGAAATAATTAGATACTTACTGCCATTGTAACAAGAATAGAACTGAAGGTTGTACTAATGGATTCAAAAGCTCAAAGGGAAGAAATAAAGGGAGGAAAAAAAAAAAAAAAAAAAGTAAATAAAGGGAGTCAAATGGCAGCTAGTATAAGTTCAGAAAAATGTCAGAGAGAAGTGAGATGGTGAGCAAGAAATGTGGGGGATTTAAATTAAAGTTAAAAAAAACTTAGAACATGAATGAAATCAAATTTTGTTTGTTGGATTCTGCTTTGATAAGTAAGTCACAGTCTGTTTTATTATGTGATGTGCACAACAAACAGCAAACTCAAGAGAGAAAGTAGAGTTTGAAATCAATACAATTACTTTCTATTTCATCAAATTCCCTATTTTGTCCAACCTAGTTGGTATAACTACTAACTTGCCCTTTCTTTATTTTCTCCTCCACTTTTATTCAAAAATTAAATCTTTATTATATATTTTGAATTTTATTTTCCATAATTGCTATGTTGCTTTCAAAAGTTATTGTATTCTTGTTGAATCTTCCAATATTATGTATTTCTTTTTTTTTTAGAATTTGACACTGAGTGTGACAATATTTTGAAGTAAACGTATAACATAGCATAATTGAATTGATTCAACAAAAATAATAAACCCTTCTAGCAATTTTGATCCCTTTATAAAGATTATTTGGTATTTGAAATTTATTAGTGTTTGCAACAAATTATATGTGATACAAAAATAAATTACAACCACAATATAAACATGAAGAAACATAATTTTATTGATAAAATAATACGGGTATAATTCTGTTTGTTTCCTTGATTCTTCTCTCCTGATTGTCTCCGTGATTCGAGGGCATATTTATGGATTTATTTGATATCCATGAAGTATGTTGTGGATCTTCTTGAATTATTTGATTATCAAGAATTATCCGGCCACTTCTTGATCTCTTTGTGAATATCTCGTGAGTTCATGGGATTTTTGAGATGATCTCCATTTTGTGAGATGCCTCTTCAAAGGAAATATATGACCATTTTTATACATATGCGTTAGGTTTTAGGGTAGAGTAATCTCCAAGAAACTCTTATAAACTCTTAGGATTTCAAGAATCTTGTAGTATCTTGAATTTAGGATTTAACTTGATCTTTTAAAATTTCGATGTCTACAATTAGCTCGGTTAATTTAGATTGGTCCCCGGTTGAAAGAATCATGTCCATCTAATCATACCTTTGTATTTGTTTATTAGTAATTATTTCAAGTCAAAGCGAGTAATTCATATATAATATCGTTATAAGTTGCCACATATTATATTCGTAATCAACTTTCTTAATTGATATGTCTATTTTTTAATTCTATTTGGAAATTTGATTTACCAATTTTTAATTAGATCAAAAGATTACTACTTAATATTTACTTGAAAATACAGTGAAGAGATCTAGGAAGGAATAAAAATAGTATATGGTAACTCTTTTAAGTATGAGCAAATATTGTAATTATTTTGCTTGACTAAATTCTTAAACTATCTCTAGAAGTAGTCTTTCAAAAGGCAAATTTAATGTACATGATTACACTTGATATTTACACCAAACTAACGTTTCTTTCATACACATATTTATCACGTTTCACTTTAATTTTTAACTGCAAAATTAAATTATTCAATTTAGTGTAAACAACTAATATACATAATTTTTACCCTTTTTGAAAAGGGGACACGAAATCTTTGTCTTAGTTCATTCACCATGCAATATATGCCGGTTGAAGTGATGTTTTACTTTTTCTTAAACCAAATCTTTCGTTATATATGCATTCAAATGCGGATTTAGAACGAATTTTAGAGCCCGTTTGGACATTAAAAAAATCACTTTTTCTCGATTTTTTTTTTTTTTTTTCGAAATCAGCGTTTGGCCATAAAATTTTCAATTTTCACTTGAAGATGAATTTTAAAAATTTTCAAAATTTTTACTCATATGACTCACAAAACTTCAAAAACACTCAAAATTATATTCATGTCCAAACACAACTCTAATTTTCAAATACCGTTTTCATTTTTCTTTTTTTAATTTTAGATTTCTTATGTGGAAACGCTCACTTAATGATTCAACCGAATACATTACTTAGTTGGTGTGCAACCTTAGGTCCAAAACAAATGAAATGAGGCATTTACATATCATAGGTTTCACTATTACATATTTTGAAATAATTGCTCTTGTTACCTTTTTGCTAAAACTAGGTAAAATCTAGGTATTAATTGCATAATTGAAGAGTATCATTTCATAATCATATTCTAACTTTATAAATCATTTTTCAAAAGTGAATAAAGAGCATTTGTCAATATCTTTTTAGTTTGTGGGGTTCTCATTTATTCCTTTGCACATGTTTGGGACAGAGTACTAATTCTTTATTCATTCATTTCATATCACTATTTGTTCTTTTGTTCTTTTTCCCTATGCTATTCTTTTTATCTAACTCCTAATAATCTTATAAGGAAATTATAAGGAGTCGTTTGGCAAAAGGTATTAGAATAGTGTTGATAATGTTGGTATTCGTAATATTAAGATTAGGTATACTGGCATTAGTTATGCTGAAATTATTTTTTATCCGCTTTTTGATTTGGTGTAAAACCATTGCATAATTTCTATAAAAAAATTTCTTGCATTGCTAATATCACAGTTTGCTATGTATTAGTTATACATGGTATAATATTAAATAGGATAAATTAGTCATACATAGATTGGAAAAACGTATCAAACAAAGGATTAGTAATGCGCAAAGTTAGTGCTTGCATTATTTTTTCTAATATCTCCGGTCAAATGAATATTTATAAGAAGGAAAATTGTTTAAAATTCTTCTCTAAGTATCACTCCAGCATAAAGCTAGATCTCGCCCAGCAATTCTAAAAGGTGTGAATTTCAAAACAACCAGTATAGAAAAGAAAAAAAAATGGTTTCATTTTAATGATTGAAACTTCTAATTTTCTTTTTTCTATAAAGATTTTTTTTATTTATTTGGGGTTCTTTTTTTTTT